>JAUIMM010001744.1:330000-625000 GCA_031769625.1 Taudactylus pleione | reverse complement strand
CTCATGATGTCAGTAGTGGACTTCCTGCTCTAATTAGTGGACTTCCTGCTCTATTAGAGCAGGAAGTCCACTCAGGGTTGCGGGAGTCGAGACCCTCCCACAGGGTCTCGACGCAAGCCCGATGGTCGCGATAATCGCGACCATCGCCAGACCATCGCCTGTGGTCACCCACAGCTTTGCGAATGGCCTGGAGGCCGAAACAAACAACAACAAAAAAACGCCCTGATTCAGAGCGAGCTGATTCAGGCCCTCAGTCTTTATATAAATAATATTTACAGGAGTTTATTCATACATTAACATCACTTCTGTAATATATATGTTTTTCTAATACACAGGGAAGAAATAACATAACTGACTGAATATATATGAGGATATCAGAAGTCAACAACTTCACATCTACCATTTGTATGATTTTATAAACATATTAATATCATTTGTGTGTTATATCTATATATTACTAGCAGCAGGATGACTTTTATGAGTGACATTTCTATGATGCCGTTGTCTGAGCAGGGCATATCATACACCGAATTAAAGATTTGCGGAAAGATATTGGTGTTCTAATTGGTTGTTTCGGAGTCATGTGGCAAAACGTCCACCCGCCATTTACAATGCACCACCATTGTGCTCTGGAAAATTTGACAGTTGATGAACTCTCCCTGTGCACCTGTTGACTGACCTGGAACAAGTGACCTGCTGGGAGGTCTGGAAACTGTGTCAGTTACTGAATTCTCCCTGTGCACCTGCTGGGTCACCTGGAACATGTGACCTGCTTGGAGGTCTGGAAACTGTGTCAGTTACCGAACTCTCCCTGTGCACCTGCTGGGTCACCTGGAACATGTGACCTGCTGGGTGGTCTGGAAAATGTGACAGTTATTTGCAGTTACATATATCAGCGCGTATTGCGGGGACCTCATTTACTGACTGCTGTATTATATTATTATTCACTTCACCTCGAATTGTTTACACCAAACATGCCTAGAGGCCGGCCTGAGGATGTTGACGTGGTGGAACCCTTGCAGGTCACCCAAACAGCGCTGTGAATTGAATAGCTTCAGGAGCTCCCTCCCGGGGCGTCGAAATCCTGATGCCTGTCATTAGACCTACGACGGGAGCACGACACCTGGCATACCGAATGAAGGTAAGCTGGGCGTGGACAGCCACGGGGGATTTAGGGCTCCCGTGGGGACTTAGGGTTAGGCTTAGGCTAGGGGAAGGGGGGGGTTAGGGTTAGGCACCCCCGGGGGGAGGTTAGGGTTAGGCACCCCCCCGGGGGACTTAGATTTAGGCTGCGGGGAAGGGTGGGTTAGGTTTAGGCACTTAGAGGGTGTTAGGTTTAGGCTAGGGGAAGGGGGGTTAGGGTTAGACACCCCCCGGGAGACTTAGGTTTAGGCTGCGGGGAAGGGGAGGTTAGGTTTAGGCACTTAGAGGGGGGTTAGGTTTAGGCTAGGGGAAGGGGGGTTAGGGTTAGGCACCCCCCGGGAGTTTAGGTTTAGGCACTTAGAGGGGGGTTAGGGTTAGGCACTAGGGGGGGAGGTTAGGGTTAGGCACCCCTAAGGGAGTTTTTGGGGGTTAGGGGGGGTTAATTAGGTTAGCGGTACTTAATTAGCCATTGGGATCTTTACCCCTGCTGGGCTTCCGCTGTCGGGATTTGAACCGCCGGCCGTGCCGCTGTGATCATATTTTTACAAATAGCAGATCACACACTAAGAACCAGCTGTAGACCAGACCACGGGGGCTTATTCCGAGGTGCATGGATCTCTCCTCACGGGTGCAAACGGCGAGTTTTTGCTTGCAGCACATGCGCAGAAGTGACTTTACGTATTTTTTGTGTATGCCCGTCCTATTATGAGTTGGACGTAACTTGCCCAGATTTGTCTTTCCGTGAAATAGGCAGTTTCGGGTGGGTGGGTGGGAACTGGCCGGCAGCAAAGCTATGGCACAGAGCCACCCTGACCTGTAGGAGTGTCCTGAGGCCCCCCCCTTACTGACACACACATTTACTGACACAGACTCATTCATTTATTATTCATCCACACAGCACAAGAAAAAACACAACCCCACCAGCTGCAACCCCACTCCCCATGGCAGGTCCCCTCCCCCCTTCCAGACTATAGCAGATGGGGTGCTGAAACATCAACCACCACCCCGTGTCCAACCTGGAGCAGGGAAGCCCCCCCACACCCCCATAATGCACTGGAGACTACAGTGCAGAGGGCTGGCACAGAGGGAGTGCGCGCTGTGTTCCTCTGGGAACGGTTTACGGAGGCAAATAAATGGATTCCGGCTATATGCTATGTAGTTTTGGCCGGGACCCGCTGGGTCCTAGGCGGCCGCTTATGTTGCCTTGTGGCAAATCCGCCCCTGGTGGTACCATCCGCATTGTTGGCAATGGGAACCCTGCAAAAGCCTTCCTGGCTTTGCTGAGCCCCTGCCGGGTGGAAGTGCAATGCGCAGACCGCCATTGTGCTTGTGTATTACACAGCAGCCCGTCGCTGACAGTGGCAAGCTGCCACCAACACAGGATGTCGCTGCACGGCACAGGAGGGGTGAGTAATGTTAAATACCGGCAGCATATTCGTTAGTACCACAGCGATGCTAAACGAAATATGCCACCAATATTAGGCATCGTCGTTAAATGGAGCCCTGAATGTGGCGTCCTATTGGCTGTCTCTGATAGCTGTCTACAATATATAAAATATTGGCTGCTTAGATCAACCTATGGTCTTTCACAAAAAAGAAAAAAAAAACAGCATATAATTGATTAAACCCCTCCTTTTCATGCACCTGTAAAAGACCATTAAGTTGATCTTAGAGGCATGGATGGGACCAGCATTGGGAGGGTGTGCTGGTCCCTGTAGTGCTATTTAGAGGATTCCGGGGTACCTCCGGGTGAGTTGGCTCTCAACATAGACATATTAATGTGTGTGCATAAGAGTGCAAGTGGCATAAGAGTATGCAATTATATGACCCAAAGTGGGCGCTATTATCATGTAGAGTTAGGGACCTTCGGTACAGAGCCGCCTTGACGCTGCCCGGTGCTTAAACATATCATTTCATATATATATACAAATATCTCTGGATTTCTGTTATCATGTAAATCGTATTGCTGGTGTTTTGCAGTGTGCTGGGAATTTTTTTTTTTTTCCTAGTCTGATAACTGTCTAGTAATGCACCATGATTATGTACTACACCTCTCACCTGGCATCCATTTTGCATTCCATCCTGAAGATGAGCCTGTCGCGGATGAAATCTTGGCTACTTCTTGTGCTTGAAAAGAGCCAGAAATGAAAGGATTTGGACTCACCAGCATTAATTACCACCACGAGGGAGGGTTCAATCACTTATAAGCAGGCGGAGCTCCCTTTGCAGCATCTATTTTAAATAAATGATGAGCACCAACATTAGTGCTGGCCTGACGGTACAGGGCCTCTACACACACAACAAGCAAATGCTTTGGCTGGAGAAAGACAGGTGAAAGCAGTTTGGCAATACTTTCGTTAACCATCTTTCCATGGGTGCCTGGAGCTGTAGAAGAGACCGTTACTGAGCTAACGGGAATATTATTAGAATGACGCTGGTTTCTGAGCTCGGATGTTTGTCATCTTAATATCGCACATCCATTTCTGTGACAGTAAGCTAAATAAATTGGAATGATTGATGGAGATGGAGAGATGAAATTGGATTAGGTACTGATCATTAGATTAAGGTTATTTTTGCAGTTATTGAGTTATTGTACATCCCAGGTGGACACAGGACCTCCATGTGCTCTGTATACAAATGACTTAAAAAGGGAATTAAACCAAATGCTTTGCTGTTGCCTTCAGTCCCATTTTATGGAAATACATTTTGTTATGTTGGTAAAAATCACGGAGAGGTTTTTTTGTGCTGTTATATTTTATTATCAATGCAAATCGCTTATCTTCAAAGGAAATACATTGACCCATTCTCATTGAATAAGGACAACGAGTCGGTCATATTATGGCAGTGGCTCTGCAGTATAAGCTTAGAATGATACGTGTTATACAGTGATCTCGCAGGTATGGTCATACCTCGGAAGTAAGGAAAAGGAATAGGACAGTGCTGGGGCAGAAGGTGCAGCTGGTATTAATAAATTATAATACATTGTATATAGCAATGTGGATAGATGGAAAATAGATAGGTAAAACTGGGTGAGGTATGCCTGGTCAACAGTTTATAGGTCGACATTCAGAAGTTTGACAGGTCATTAGTTCAACCACCAATATGTTAACATGTCTTTAAGTCAACATGGCTAAATGGTCGACACATTAAAAAGGTCAACATTTGACATGTCGAAGCAAAAATATTGAAATTTTTTCATTTTTAATTTTATCCTAACTCTAAACTTAACCCCTAACTCTAACCCTAAGCATCAGCCTAAGCCTAACCTTAACCGTAAACCTAACCCTTAACTCTAACCGTAAACCTAACCTTAACCGTAAACTTAACCGTAAACCTAACCCTTAACTCTAACCTTAACCGTAAACCTAAGCCTAACCTTAACCCTAAACCTAACCTTAACCGTAAACCTAACCCTTAACTCTAACCTTAACTGTAAACCTAACCCTAAACCTAACCCCTAAACTTAACCCTAAACCCTAACTCTCTCTGTAAAGTGCTACCTAATATGCGTGTTCTTTATAAATAACTGGTAATAAATAAATAACCCTAAACCTAAAAATCATTAAAAAAAAACATGTCGTCATTTTTTGTGTCGACTAAAATGTCAACCTTTTGAGTGTGTCGACCATTTTACTATGTCTACATATTGGTGGTCGACCTTATGACTGGACATTCAGAATGTGTTGACCTTCTGAATGTCGACCTTTTTAATGTTTTCCAGTCATACCGCACCGTTTTACCTATCTCTTTTCCACAACTTACTTCCAAGGTTTTTTTTCTATCTATCCACATCATTATATACAATTTATTATAATAGTAATTTTTAATGTCGACCGGATACCATAAAGCATTAGGGAAAGGGTCACATGGCTTATTTTGATGGTGAAAGAGTGGGTAAGGATATCAGTTCAACATCAATGTTTCTCAGTCTACAGGAGCATCTATTTCTCTATAATGAGTGACCAAAATGCACTGAAAAGTCCTCTGATAAAGTTATGCATTTTTATCTCAATTAAAACAAGTACCTAGAGTGTTATACACTGACAGCCACCGTCTAATCAACCTTGGTGGGCGGCTTCTTATCTTCATTGTAGTGTGGCGCTGGGCTAGTAAACCCCTGCCCGTTTAATATCAGATACGATCCTAATTTATATTGGTCTGGAACAAGGCTACTAATTGCCCGTCATTGATTGGTAGAGTTTGGTTCGCACTGCACCTTGATGTGTGTTCGGCAGACGATCGGTGCAAAACTAAAGAGGTTTGACGGAAACATCCAGTGTAATAGGAGCAAGAAATTTGTATGCTGCACCAAGATTTATGAGAATGCAGCGTATTAATCCACTGGGAACCAGTGACATCTCCTAGGTATCAGGCACGTTGTGTGAGAAGGTCACAGGTAGAATCTAAATGCCGGATTACAGTACATAGACGATATCCGAAGCCTGGAATTATAGTACTGAATAATTTAATTATTCCAGTAGCGGCAGGAATAAAACCACTTTATCTGTTAAACCCCATGAAATGATGTATTTTCTCTAGAACCTTATTTAATTGTTGAATAGTTTTGCGCATATTACATTGAAGACATGAAAGCTTCAGGTGGCAGTTTAATACTGCAAACGGGGGCGTAACTAGGGAATTGAAGGCCCCAATGGTGAAAAATGTACTAAACACATGTAACTTTGACAAGGAAGATGGGTCCCCCTCAGCTCAGGGCCCCATAGCAGCTGCACCCCTTGTACTTATGTTAGTTACACCCTTGACTGCAAAATAGTAGAAATGTTACTGCTTTTTAAAATGCACTGTCCTTGTTGTTTGCATATTGATTATATCGCTTAGCAGCGCTCCTCGCAGTGATTGTAGGGGAGATGCATGCCTCCCAACTGTCCCGCATTCAGCGGGACAGTCCCGTTATTTTGGGACTGTCCCCAGCCGCGGGCTGCAGTGTCCCGCGGTGGGGGGGAAGTTGGGGGGAGCACGCAGTACATCTCCATGACATTTAGGAGCAATACAGTCAGGCACCACCTACATCAGACATGTACCTCTAATATGGGGACAGTACATTTTTTGGGGCCAACAAAATAAGAGGAATTAATTTGAGAAAATTTTAATTTCCTTGTTGAAAAAGGCTAAATTAGTGGTATTTACCTTCTTTTCCTACTTACACCCATGAGTTTTCATGAAGGTATCATGGGAGAAATCTGAGAGAGTATGTTAGGAAGCTGCTAAATAGTTACTGGCCACAGTGGCGTCACAAGGGGAGGTGGGCCACACCCGGCTGTTACCCGCCGAGGGGTGACACCAAAGTGCAGACTTTCCCTCAGTGACAAGAGCCGGGTGCTGCACTGTAGAATTACGTGCAGCACTCGGCTCCTGACATTGTGAGGGAGCCGGCACTGCAAGTACACTGGTCCTAGGTGGCAGCCCACACCTCCAGGACCCCCGGAGAGACTAAAGCCGGGGTTCGGGTGCGTGGCTCCACCCCCTTGTCACTAGGCTATGCCCCCTATTTCCCGGCGCGTGGCGGTGCTGCACACAATGCTAAGCTACCCGCATCGGGTGCATCAAAAGGTAGGGACGTCACTGACCGGCCATACATTTAAGTAGTCAGTAAGGGCTCTATTCATCATCACTTCATTTCTACAAAAGCAGTTGAAAATGAACATTTTCACCTGCAATTGCAGAAATTAAGTTATTGGGGCCATTCATCAAGAAGGAAAAACAGGAGAGATCACAGATATACACCCCATACACTAGTATCTCAGATATCTCCTGCTTACCTTCCTCTCCTGGAATGGCCTGCTGTCCCCATACACTAGTATCTCAGATATCTCCTGCTCACCTTCCTCTCCTGGAATGGCCTGCTGTCCCCATACACTAGTATCTCAGATATCCTGCTTACCTTCCTCTCCCGGAATGGCCCGCTGTCCCCATACACTAGTATCACAGATATCTCCTGCTTACCTTCCTCTCCCGGAATGGCCCGCTGTCCCCATACACTAGTATCACAGATATCTCCTGCTTACCTTCCTCTCCCAGAATGGCTCGCTGTCCCCATACACTAGTACCACAGATATCTACTGCTTACCTTCCTCTGGCGGAATGACCCGCTGTCCCCATACACTAGTATCACAGATACCTCCTACTTACCTTCCTTTTGCGGAATGGCCCGCTGTCCCCATACACTAGTATCACAGATATCTCCTGCTTACCTTCCTCTCCCGGAATGGCCTGCTGTCCCCATACACTAGTATCACAGATATCTCCTGCTTACCTTCCTCTCCCAGAATGCCCCGCTGTCCCCATACACTAGTATCACAGATATCTCCTGCTTACCTTCCTCTCCCGAAATGGCCTGCTGCCCCATATACTAGTATCACAGATATCTCTTGCTTACCTTCCTCTCCCGGAATGGCCCGCTGTCCCGATACACTAGTATCAAAGATATCTCCTACTTACCTTCCTCTCATGGAATGGTCCTCTGTCCCCATACACTAGCATCAGGGCCGGCCCTAACCAATGTGGTGCCCTAGGCAAGACTTTGGCTGGTGCCCCCTAGCAGATAATCCCACAAGACCACTCTTCAAACACTCTCCACCACCTCTTCAAACATTATACCGAATTTTCACTTACCTCTTAGGAGTTCCTCCCTTTTCTTTCTTAATTTAGGAATCTGGCAGATGACATAAAATTGTGATTCATTTGCCTCCATTTTAAGATATATATTACATCTCTCTCTCTCTCTCGATAGATATATAACTACATGTACGTACAACACAGAACTTACACTGATCCAGTTACTACCCACCTCACATCACCACATACTGCCCCCTTCACTGCCAGCCTCACAGAACAGCACCCCTCTCCCCTCTTAAGTGGCCCATACACGGTGCGATATACACTGTGCAAGTGATGGAAGATCCGACATATTGGGCGGTCCCCACACACGGAGCGATCGGGTGGCCGACTACCCAATATGACAGCTCCCCCACCCGCGTAGCGCTGCGTGGGATCGCACATCACATCCCCAGATCAACTGAACCTGTAGTAAGATCTGGGGGTGCGATGTACAACCCCACGGGTGCGCACACTGTCCATATCATGCCCATACATGGTGCGATATAGCAGCAATATCGATCCGATCCGTCGGATCACCTGCTATATCGCACAGTGTATGGGCCGCTTTAGCACAGCACCCCTGGCCCCATCCAGCACCCCTCATCCAAAACAGCACCCCTTTCTCAGCACAGCACCCTTGGCCACATTATGCACCCCTTTTCCAGCACAGTCAGCTCCCCTCATTCAGCACAGCACCCCTGGCCTCATTAGTTATGCTCCCCTTTCCCAGCACTGCATCCCTCAATCATCCAGCACAGTCAGCACCCCTAGCCAGGCTGGTCTCTAAGCACCCCTTATCCAGAACAGTCAGCATCTCTCAGTCATCCAGCAGCGCCTCTCTACCAGCTGAGAGCTCAGCTGACTTACTAAGGGCCCCATTTATCAACGATGCATAAATCCATTAGCACTCGCTAAATGGCTTATATCATCCTTTCTGTATTAAAAAAATAGCGGTAATCTAAGATTACAGCCGTTTGTCATCTTTAGATGGTAAGAGTGATGCGGTCCCCATTACACTGCCGGGTCCTCGTCGGGTTAAGTGGCATGCACATGAGCAGATGGATCATTACACATGCACATTACACAGAAGGCCGTTGCTGGCAACGTTAGGCTGCCAGCAGCTGAGCGGTGGACCTCACCTACGAGTAAGACTTCGCTGGACTTTTCCAGAAGGATACGTATAGATAAACACCAGTGACATTTTCGTTTGCAGCACTGTGATACTAAACGAAAAATGCCGTTGGTGTTTAGCTTCATTAATAAATGGGGCCCTTAGACTCGCTCTCTTCAGGGCTAGGAAGGCAGTCGCAGCCACTCCTGCTTGTTTTCCAGCTCCTGGACTGTCCCTGTTGCACTTTGCTGGGCAGTTGATGGAGGTGGAGCCGTTGGGAGTAGCTGCGGCTGGGCATGCTTAGCATGCCCTCCCATGGCCATTTTACTTTCCACATCCCAGTGGCGGAAATAGTGAGTAGTGGGCCCAGGTGCCGATGGCAAGCAAGGGACTTTCTGCATGTACCCTAGGCGTGCAGTCGAAAAATAGGCGTGGACATGTGGGGAAGCGGCCTGGCCTCACAGTATCAGTAGCACCCTATAATGCAAAGTACGTTGCAGTGAGAACCATATAATGCAGATTGCGTTGCAGTGATAGAGCCCTATAATGCGGAGTGCTTCACAGTGAGAACCATATAATGCAGAGTGCATCACAGCGAGAACCATATAATGCAGAGTGCATCACAGTGAGAGCCATATAATGGAGATTGTGTTGCAGTGAGAGCCCTATAATGCAGAGTGCATTGCAGTGAGAACCATATAATGCAGAGTGCGTCACAGTGAGAGCCATATAATGCAGAGTACGTCGCAGTGAGAGCCCTATAATGCAGAGTGCGTTGCAGTGAGAACCATATAATGCAGAGTGCATTGCAGTGAGAACCATATAATGCAGAGTGCATCACAGTGAGAGCCATATAATGCAGAGTACTTCACAGTGAGAGCCATATAATGCAGAGAGTGTCGCAGTGAGTACCATATAATCTAGAGAGCATAGCAGTGAGAGCCATATATTGCAAAGTACTTCACAGTGAGAGCTATAAAGCAGTGTGTTGCAGTGAGAGCCATATATTGCAGAGTGTTGCAGTGAGAGCCATATAATGCAGAGTCCTTCGCAGTGAGAGCCATATAATGCAGAGAGTGTCGCAGTGAGTACCATATAATCTAGAGAGCATAGCAGTGAGAGCCATATAATGCAGAGTACTTCACAGTGAGAGCCATATAATGCAGAGCGTCGCAGTGAGCAACATATAATCTAGAGAGCGTCGCAGTGAGTACCATATAATTTAGAGAGCGTAGCAGTGAGTACCATATAATTTAGAGAGCGTAGCAGTGAGCACCATATAATCTAGAGAGCGTCTCAGTGAGTACCATATAATTTAGAGAGCGTCGCAGTGAGTACCATATAATTTAGAGAGCGTAGCAGTGAGTACCATTTATTGCATAGCGTTCCCGCTAGGCTCTTTTAGCTCTTTTACCAGAAGGAGGGCAAAAAGTGCCCTGCCCTCACAGCCTGCGGGTGCCATCTTCACCCGCAGGTTGCAGTGTCCCGCGGGTGGAGAAATGTGCGGTGACACGGTCACCGCTGGAGAATAGATGCTGGGCGCATGCGCCCGGCATCTATTCTCATTGTTTGCAGCGCTTGGGGGCTGCCCGGCGTGTCCGTAAGTGCTGGGCACGCCCCCAAGAGTGATGAAAAGGGGACGCCTCTTATAAACACGCCCCCTTTTCAATGGCCACGCCCCATTTTCGGTGGCGCGCTTTCATCGCGCGCACAAAGGTGCCCTCTCTGACTCCGGCGCCCTGCCTGCCACCGGAGCTAGAGTGAACACTATATTGCAGAGGTGTCAAATAATGCAGAGTGACGCAGTAAGCACCATGTAATGCAGAGTCCGTCACAGTGAGCATCATGTAATCTAGAGAGCGTCGCAGTGAGTGTCATTTAATGCAGAGGTGCCAAATAATGCAGAGCGTCGCAGCCAGCGCAGTATAATACAGAGTGTTTCAATGAAGGCCATATAATGGACAGCGCCTCAGTGAGCACCATATAATGCAGAAAGCGCCACAGTGAGCGCCATAAAAACGCAACAGAACATCAGCAACCTATATATAAGTTATTAAGTAAGGAATATAAATAAAGCCCCTCACACACACATACAGTACACATTAAATTAATACCTCCCCCCACACACACACACTACATTAATACAACACACCTCATACAGTATTAAAATCACACTCCTAACCCCCCCTCCCCCTCCCCTTTACATACAGATACCACCCCCCTAGATAATACTGGCACTTCCCTGTATGGGTAGAGGATCCCTGCTGAGCTCCAAGGACAGAAAACAAACTGGATGACATTGACAGAGGGCTTGCCGCTAGATTGGAGAGAAAGAGGCGGGGTTAGGGGGCGGGCCTCGGCCATGGAAAGTCAGGGTGATGGTAAAATAGATAAAACGGAGGGGGCGGGGCCTATGGGTTAGAGGGAGGGGCTTTGGTCAGGGAAGGCAGGCTGTTTGTAGAAGTGACAGGAGGGGGCGGAGACTCAGGGTTATGGGGCGCGGTCTCTGTCAGGGTGCTTGTAGAACAGACAGGAGGGGGCAGGAAGGGGCTGGGCTGGGTCTCGTCTCGAGCATTCTAGTCTAGTGCCAGCCTTGTCAGGTAGGGGAGGGCCCCTCTCCTCCTCCGGACAGCCCGCCTCCAGCGGTACAGCGTGGACGGCCGACCGCAGCGCAAAGTAAGTACTATAATAATGAGTCAGATTGACTCATTATTAGTACTGTCTTTATTGGCCCAGTGCAATGTTCACCGACGATAATTCCGCGGACCCTGCCGCAGTTGCCTAGCAATGGGATGCCCCTAAGGCATTCCAAATGCCCTAGGCATTTGCCTGTAATGCCTATGCCTACATAGGGCCGGCTCTGACTAGTAGCACAGATATCTCCCGCTTACCTTTCTCTCCCGGAATGGCCCGCTGTCCCCATACACTGGTATCACAGATATCTCCTACTTACCTTCCTCTCCCGGAATGGCCCGCTGTCCCCATACACTAGTATCACAGATATCTCCTGCTTACCTTCCTCTCCCGGAATTGCCCGCTGTCCCCATACACTAGTATCACAGATATCTCCTGCTTACCTTCCTCTCCCGGAATGGCCCGCTGTCCCCATACACTAGTATCACAGATATCTCCTGCTTACCTTTCTCTCCCGGAATGGCCCGCTGTCCCCATACACTAGTATCACAGATATCTCCTGCTTGCCTTTCTCTCCCGGAATGGCCTCTGTCCCCATACACTAGTATCACAGATATCTCTTGCTTACCTTTCTCTCCCGGAATGGCCCGATGTCCCCATACAGTAGTATCACAGATATCTCCTGCTTACCTTCCTCTCCCGGAATGGCCCGCTGTCCCCATACACTAGTATCACAGATATCTCCCGCTTACCTTTCTCTCCCGGAATGGTCCGCTGACCCCATACACTAGTATCACAGATATCTCCTGCTTACCCTTTCTCTTCCGGAATGGTCCGCTGTCCCCATACACTAGTATCACAGATATCTCCTGCTTACCTTTCTGTCCCGGAATGGTCCTCTGTCCCCATACACCAGTATCACAAATATCTCTTGCTTTCCTTCCTCTTGCAGAATGGCCCGCTGTCCCCATACACTAGTATCACAGATATCTCCTACTTACCTTTCTCTTGCAGCATGGTCCTCTGTCCCCATACACTAGTATCACAGATATCTCCTGCTTACCCTTTCTCTTCCGGAATGGTCCGCTGTCCCCATACACTAGTATCACAGATATCTCCTGCTTACCTTTCTCTCCCGGAATGGTCCTCTGTCCCCATACACCAGTATCACAAATATCTCTTGCTTTCCTTCCTCTTGCAGAATGGTCCTCTGTCCCCATACACTAGTATCACAGATATCTCCTGCTTACCCTTTCTCTTCCGGAATGGTCCGCTGTCCCCATACACTAGTATCACAGATATCTCCTGCTTACCTTTCTCTCCCGGAATGGTCCTCTGTCCCCATACACCAGTATCACAAATATCTCTTGCTTTCCTTCCTCTTGCAGAATGGTCCTCTGTCCCCATACACTAGTATCACAGATATCTCCTACTTACCTTTCTCTTGCAGAATGGCCTGTTGTCCCCATACACTAGTATGGGGACAGAATTCATCAAGCTCCGAAAAAGCAATATTTTCGAAGCTTGACTGCAAGAGCTTTTGTCGTCTTCAGACATCCAGCGGCTACTTCCGCTGGATGTCGGGGCTCTTGTGCGCATGTGTGACCTGTGGGTCATGCATGCGCACCTGCGTCACTGCTCCAAAAGGAGCAGTGAAGCGCTTCGGGGAGACAGCTGATTTTCGGATCAGCTGTCTCCGCCCCGATGCAACGATGAATTGCTCCGGCGCTCGTGTCGAGTCAGAATGTTAATTATTGGGGTCCGTTCAGACACCGATAATTAACATAATGGATAGACCCCCTAATGTCCCTCCTAGACCCCCTGATGTCTACAAAAGCAGGTGAAAATTAACATTTACACCTACTTTTGTATAAACTAAGGACCAGGGCCATTCACTATAAAGGTATTGCAGGAGATATCACTGATTTCTACTGCTTATCATTCAGCCCCCGATCTGACCCCTCTGTCCCCATACACTAGTATGGGGACTTAAATTCATCAAGCTCCGAAAATACAATATTTCTAGACCTTGACTGAGGGAGCATTCGCCATCTTCAGATGGCGAGTGCTCCCGCTACGCGCTCCTTCCGTATGGGAAGGAGTCCCGGGTTGTCTGGCTTCTCCTGCCGGACGCCGGGGCTTTGTGCGCCTGTGTGAAGCCCAATTCGCGCAGGAGCACTAGCACTGCGGAGTCAGACTCAGCTGAGCTAAGTTTCGCTGCTGCGGAAGGAGGAGTGAAGGGGATCTCGGAGACAGCTGAGTTCCGGATTTTGTATCCACCTTTGCTACTCGCAGTGAGTTGGATACCTAATTACTGGGGGCTTCCCAGCCCCCGAATTAACATAATGAATGGACCCCTATATCCCCCTGTGTCACATGGAAACTCCTTTACACATATCCATTGCTAACTCATCAGAGTACCAAAAGATATAATTCATCCTAATTCAAATATTATAAGTAACAGTAAGGGCTGTGAAGCTAAAAATAAAAGTTAAATCTGGTGACTAGTGTTTGTATAGGCCTCTTCATGTAAGCCAGTTTACAGGCGTACATTACTGTAGGACTAACATATAGCTATAATACCTAGCGTTCCCGCTAGGTTGTTTTAGCGGGGCGCGGCGCCCTGCCTTCTTTCTGGAAGGCAAAAAGCGTCCTGCCCTAACAGCCTGCGGGAACCGTCTTCACCCGCGGGTCGCAGTGTCCCGCGGGTGAAGAAATGTGCGGTGACTCGGTCACCTCCGGAGAATAGATGCCGAGCGCATGGTCCCGGCATCTATTCTCCCTGTCTGCAGGGCTTGGGGGCTGCCCGGCGTGTCCGTAAGTGCCGGGCACGCCCCCAAGAGTGGCGAAAAGGGGACGCATCTTATAGACACGCCCCCTTTCCGATGGCCACGCCCCCTTCTCGGTCACGCGCGCGACTTCGGCGCGCGCATGAACGTGCCCTCTCTGGCTTCGGCGCCCTGCCTAGAGTGAACACTAAATACCCCTTCTCGGTTGGCTAGCATGCCATGAAGCCCTCCTCTGTGGTGGCTAGTATATGATCAAGACCCCCCGATGTGGTGAAGATTGATCCCCTATTTCTGGTGGCTTATATAGACCTTTGTTATTGGATCAGAGAGCGGCATTTTTTGTCCTACAGTTGGCAATAATTAGAGTTCAGTGTAGAACAAAAACTGTAGAACTGTGCGTCTGAGGGGGTTGGTGGATGCCGGGAGGCTTGCCTGCCTTTCCGGGGGGCCGGGAGCGGCACCCGATATTCGGGAGGCTCCCGGCCAAATCGGGAGGGTAGGCAAGCCTGCCACATGCAGCCCCTCCAGCCTTCATAAGCAGCACTCTCTTTCCTGTCTTATGCCCCATCAGCCCTTTATCTCCTTTACATTGTATTGTCAGCTATGGTTTGTCTGTTGATCTTTTATTACTGAGTGGTGGGGCTTTCTTTTATTGGGTTGTGTATGGGAAACCGTCACTCGGGATGCCGGCTGTCAAAAGACCAACAGCGGCATCCTGATGCTCAGAATCCCGACAGGTGCTAGGTAAGTATCCTAACCCTTCCCCCTTCACCCCCTAACCCTCCCTTCCTGCATCCTAACCCTAAGGGCTATTTCACACACGCTGGTTTTCATCGGCCGGCAAAAAAACTGTCCAAAGCCGGAAGGTTTTTTTTTCAGCCAGTCGGTGCCTTTCACATGCAATGGCTTTGAGCCGTTTTTAATGCTGTATTTTTTGTTCTTACTGTATTGGGCAGACACATCAGCAGCTGTACAAGCTGAGAAAAGCCGGTGTGTGTGAAAGGAAACGTTGTAACATATACGTCACTGACTCGCAGGGACGCCATGGACATGACTCGGCAGCCGTCCTTGTCAGTGAATATTCCCGGCTGTAACACGGCGACCGTGCCGTGTCCGTGCCATCTGAAAGGACCCATCCATTTCCATACTTAATTACATTTTACACACAGCTAAAAAAACGCCCTGTTTATTGCCGGCCGATGAAAACCAGCGTGTGTGAAATAGCCCCCACCCTCCCTACTCCACATCCTAACCCTCCTGGTTAGTGCCTAAACCTAACCCCCCCCTCCGGCGGTCAGTGATGTGCGGGCAGGTGAGGCAGAACCTTTCCTGTCATTCTTAGGTATACTAAAGAAGTTTTATAGTCAAAACTCTGGAGTAAAAAGTCTATGGCAGGAGAGGCACTGCCTCCCCTGTCTACCTTTTCCGCATATCCCTGATCAAAACACACCAAATTTCCAGCACCATATACTGCTGCACCTTTGTATAATGGGGGTCATTCAGACCCGCTCGCGAGCAGCAGTACACTCGCAAGTGGGTCGATGAGGGAGCTCCGTCGTGCGCATGCGCGAGACCCGGGAAGCGACGGGCTTTCCATCGCTCCGGGTCTCGCACCAAAGGGGGCGTGCTGTTGATGTTGATTGACAGCATGCCCCCTTTGGTGGGCGTGCCGGGGGCGTGCCTGCCAGACGGAGGCGTCCCCATGGGAACGCCTACCGTCTGAAGCCGGCCCCACTGACACCACTAGTGATGTCAGTGGGAGTGATTTTGGCTCTGATAGAGCCAAAATCACTCCAGGGCTTGTGGCAGGGAGACCCTACCGCAGGGTCTCCGTCACAAGTCCGATGGTCGCGATGGTCAAGACCATCGCGACCATCTTTTTGGCCACTCGCATATGCTGTGGGTGGTCACCCACAGCTATACGAGCGGCCAGGTGGCCGCTCCATTTTCATGGAGGAGGGCCCTGATTCAGAGCGAGCGCTCTGGTCAGAGTGTCCGGCTCTGAATCGGGCCCAATGTCCTCATGAACCCTCGGGTTCATATATGTATCTGTAAATCTGGCTCTGATACTAGCCAGGGCATCCACAGCCATTTACCTCACCGCACGTCACTGCCAGTGGCGCCTAACCCCTCCCTGTCTGCAACCTAACCCTAACCTCCCCCCTCCTGTGGCTATAAGCTAACTCGGCCTGCTATAGTTACAATCAGGATGCCGGCTGTCAGGATTCCGGCGCCGGTGTTCTGGCCGTCGGCATCACGATCGTAGGTAAATTGACTACATTACTGAGATTAAGGGTTACTTGTGGCCCTTTTGAAGTTTAGGGAGCCGAAAGTGCAGCCCTTGAAGTGTATCAGGTTGCCTATCACTACGGTTCTGTCAAGCCAATAGAAAGGCATGGCCGCAATCTTAGCTCCTCCCACCTCCGGGGTAGTGCTGGGATCGCAAATGTAGCAAGGGGTGTCATACACCTCCTGCTGCATTTGCATTATTGCAAGGATCGCAATTGTAGAGCTGCCTGCGTGCACTACACACTACAGTATATGCCTGCGTGCACTACACACTACAGTATATGCCTGCGTGCACTACACACTACAGTATATGCCTGCGTGCACTACACACTACAGTATATGCCTGCGTGTCCCTCACACTACAGTATATGCCTGCATACACTACACACTACAGTATATTCCTGCGTGCACTACACACTACAGTATATGCCTGCGTGCACTACACACTACAGTATATGCCTGCGTGCACTACACACTACAGTATATGCCTGCGTGCACTGCACACTACAGTATATGCCTGCATACACTACACACTACAGCATATGCCTGCGTGTCCCTCACACTACAGTATATGCCTGCGTGTCCTACACACTACAGTATATGCCTGCGTGTCCTACACACTACAGTATATGCCTGCGTGCACTACACACTACAGTATATGCCTGCGTGTACTACACACTACAGTATATGCCTGCGTGCACTACACACTACAGTATATGCCTGCGTGCACTACACACTACAGTATATGCCTGCGTGTCCCTCACACTACAGTATATGCCTGCATACACTACACACTACAGTATATTCCTGCGTGCACTACACACTACAGTATATGCCTGCGTGCACTACACACTACAGTATATGCCTGCGTGCACTACACACTACAGTATATGCCTGCGTGCACTGCACACTACAGTATATGCCTGCATACACTACACACTACAGCATATGCCTGCGTGTCCCTCACACTACAGGATATGCCTGCACTACACACTACAGTATATGCCTGCACTACACACTACAGGATATGCCTGCACTACACACTACAGTATATGCCTGCACTACACACTACAGTATATGCCTGCACTACACACTACAGTATATGCCTGCGTGTACTACACACTACAGTATATGCCTGCATGCACTACACACTACAGTATATGCCTGCGTGTCCTACACACTACAGTATATGCCTGCGTGCACTACACACTACAGTATATGCCTGCGTGCACTACACACTACAGTATATGCCTGCGTGTCCCTCACACTACAGTATATGCCTGCATACACTACACACTACAGTATATTCCTGCGTGCACTACACACTACAGTATATGCCTGCGTGCACTACACACTACAGTATATGCCTGCGTGCACTACACACTACAGTATATGCCTGCGTGTCCCTCACACTACAGTATATGCCTGCATACACTACACACTACAGTATATTCCTGCGTGCACTACACACTACAGTATATGCCTGCGTGCACTACACACTACAGTATATGCCTGCGTGCACTACACACTACAGTATATGCCTGCGTGCACTGCACACTACAGTATATGCCTGCATACACTACACACTACAGCATATGCCTGCGTGTCCCTCACACTACAGGATATGCCTGCACTACACAGTACAGTATATGCCTGCACTACACACTACAGGATATGCCTGCACTACACACTACAGTATATGCCTGCACTACACACTACAGTATATGCCTGCACTACACACTACAGTATATGCCTGCGTGTACTACACACTACAGTATATGCCTGCATGCACTACACACTACAGTATATGCCTGCGTGTCCTACACACTACAGTATATGCCTGCATGACACTACAATATATGCCTGCGTGCACTACACACTACAGTATATGGCTGCGTGCACTACACACTACAGTATATGCCTGTGTGCACTACACACTACAGTATATGCCTGTGTGCCCTACACACTACAGTATATGCCTGCATGCACTACACACTACAGTATATGCCTGCACTACATACTACAGTATATGCCTTCATGCACCACACACTACAGTATATGCCTGCACTACACACTACAGTATATGCCTGCGTGCACTACACACTACAGTATATGCCTGCTTGCACTACACATTACAGTATATGCCTGCACTACACACTGAAGTATATGCCTGCCTGCCCTACACACTACAGAATAGGCCTACGTGCACTACACACTACAGTATATGCCTGCGTGCACTATACACTACAGTATATGCCTGCACTACATACTACAGTATATTCCTGCGTGCACTACACACTACAGTATATGCCTGCACTACACACTACAGTATATGCCTGCCTGCCCTACACACTACAGTATGTGCCTGCATGCACTACACACTGCAGTATATGCCTGCGTGCCCTACACACTACAGTATATGCCTGCACTACACACTACAGTATATGCCTGCCTGCCCTACACACTACAGAATAGGCCTACGTGCACTACACACTACAGTATATGCCTGCGTGCACTATACACTACAGTATATGCCTGCACTACATACTACAGTATATTCCTGCGTGCACTACACACTACAGTATATGCCTGCACTACACACTACAGTATATGCCTGCCTGCCCTACACACTACAGTATGTGCCTGCATGCACTACACACTGCAGTATATGCCTGCGTGCCCTACACACTACAGTATATGCCTGCACTACACACTACAGTATATGCCTGCCTGCCCTACACACTACAGAATAGGCCTACGTGCACTACACACTACAGTATATGCCTGCGTGCACTATACACTACAGTATATGCCTGCACTACATACTACAGTATATTCCTGCGTGCACTACACACTACAGTATATGCCTGCCTGCCCTACACACTACAGTATGTGCCTGCATGCACTACACACTGCAGTATATGCCTGCGTGCCCTACACACTACAGTATATGCCTGCACTACACACTACAGTATATGCCTGCGTGCACTACACACTACAGTTTATGCCTGCATGCACTACACACTACAGCATATGCCTGCACTACACACTACAGTATATGCCTGCGTGCCCTACACACTACAGTATATGCCTGCGTGTCCTACACACTACAGTATATGCCTGTGTGCACTACACACTACAGTATGTGCCTGTGTGCACTACACACTACAGTATATGCCTGTGTGCACTACACACTACAGTATATGCCTGCGTGCACTACACACTACAGTATATGGCTGTACTGCACACTACAGTATATGCCTGCGTGCACTACACACTACAGTATATGCCTGCACTACACACTACAATATATACCTGCGTGCCCTACACACTACAGTATATGCCTGCGTGCCCTACACACTACAGTATATGCCTGCGTGCCCTACACACTACAGTATATGCCTCCGTGCACTACACACTACAGTATATGCCTGCACTACACACTACAGTATATGCCTGCGTTCACTACACACTAGAGTATATGCCTGCACTACACACTACAGTATATGCCTGCACCACGCACTACAGTATATGCCTGCGTGCACTACACACTACAGTATATGCCTGCGTGAACCACACACTACAGTATGTGCCTGCGTGCACTACACACTACAGTATATGCCTGCGTGCCCTACACACTACAGTATATGCCTGCGTTTACTACACACTACAGTATATGCCTGCGTGCACTACACACTACAGTATATGCCTGCACTACACACTACAGTATATGCCTGCGTGCACTACACACTACAGTATATGCCTGCACTACACACTACAGTATATGCCTGCGTGCACTACACACTAGAGTATATGCCTGCACTACACACTACAGTATATGCCTGCACCACGCACTACAGTATATGCCTGCGTGCCCTACACACTACAGTATATGCCTGCGTGCACTACACACTACAGTATATGCCTGCGTGCACTGCACACTACAGTATATGCCTGCGTGCAGCTTTGCAATTGCCATCCTTGCTGAATCAGGATCTCTATGTGTAGTTACCACAAATAAAATTAATTATTTATGGTAATGCCCTACAAAAGTGTTTACCTTGCCCATTGGAAGTATTAGGATTTTGTGTTTATAGACAATTTTACATACGGTACACCCATAGAGCATTGCTGTAGGTCTTCCAGACCCTGACCGCTGCTGGACGCTTGTATACATTACTGATACTGAAGATATACTCACTGAAAACTGCTGCATAGGTAGCTGTGTAATTACAGTTACTGTGTAACCCTTAACAACCAATACACTTACAGTACTTTATGAATAAATGATAGCTCATACATGTATAGTGGAAAACCTAAGTAGGGAACGCTATCTCCAGGAGGAAATGACGGCATTACAATGGTACTAGCCTGCAGCTGGTTTTATTGTGCGGAATGCAAAAATTGCAATCAGCAAGTTTTTCTAAGTTACAGGTCAGGGGGTCTCTCAGGCTGCCCCCTCTGACTGTCCCCAAGTAGTGAGACACAGCTAGATGGCTGGCCTGCCTTCATCACTGCACCACAACCTGAATAGAAAACTGACAGGAACCTAGAACTGGCCTAATGGAGGCCCCACACACTCTCCTCCATTTATTCCGGGGACCCTGCAAACCAAATTTTATTTGCCCTGAATAAAGTGGAAATACAGCTTTATAACCTAGATACAGTCACCCAGTTTTCCACTGTTCCTTTTAAAAACTATGGGCCTGATTCAGACCCACTCGCGAGCGGCTGTCCGCTCGCAAGTGGGTCGATGGTGTGCACTGCGCATGCGCACGACAGAGGGAGCTCCGTCGTGCGCGAGACGCGACGAGCGAAGGACTTTCCTTTGCTCGTTGTGTCTGATCAAAGGGGGCGTGCTGTCGATGTTGATTGACAGCACGCCCCCTTTGGTAGGCGTGCCGGGGGCGTGCCTGCCAGACGGAGGTGTTCCCAAGGGAACGCCTACCGTCAGAAGCCGGCCCCACTGACATCACTAGTGATGTCAGTGGGAGTGATTTTGGCTCTGATAGAGCCAAAATCACTCCTGGCCTTGCGGTTGAGAAACTCAACCGCAGGCTTCTGCTCGCACTGGCGATGGTCGCGATGGTCAAGACCATCGCGACCATCATCCTGCACGCTCGTATATGCTGTGGGTGGTGACCCACAGCTATATGAGCGTCCAGGAGGACGCTCCATATTTATGGAGGTGGCCCTGATTCAGAGCGAGCGCTCTGGTCAGAGCGTCCGGCTCTGAATCAGGGCCTATATACAATAAGAGAGCTGCAGTTGGGGCCTGTGAGGGGCAGGATGGATCACTTAGCATCATAAAGCCCTGCCATAGATATAAAATAAATGATCGATATACACAATGCACTTATTATAGGGATCATTCCTCCTTATTTTATTGAGATATCATCATTCAATACACACCAGAGATGAAAATAAAACATCACAGTCAGGGGCGTATCTATAATGGGTGCAGGGTGTGCGGGGAACACTGGCCCCTGGTTCCAGGGGGCCCCGCACCGCACACCCTGCACCCACAATATTTCTTACCTCTCCGGAGTCCCACGTCGGCGCGGGGGTCCGGCGCTATAAAACGACTGGAAAATGGCCGCGGCGGACATTATCCCGTCGTTTGGCATTCACAGTACAGGGAAAATGGCTGCTGTGGCCATTTTCCCGGTGACCTGTGCATACACTATAGACTCTGGGCACACTCTAGTGCTCAGAGTCTATAACTCCGGCACTGGCCGCGCACAGCTCAGTGCGCTGCCGGGCGGAGAGGAGGGGGCCCGTGTCGGAGAATGCACACGGGCCCCCTCCTCTCTAGAAACGCCTCTGATCACAGCGTACATACTTGCCAACTCTCCCTGATTGTATCTTACCACCATTATGTAGCTGTTATACAGATATGTCTTGCCTGGCATGAGTGAGTCGTAGACGGGAGACTTGCTTGGCGTGAGTGAGCCGCAGATGGGAGACTTTGCCTGGCGGGAGTGAGCCGCAGATATGAGACTTGCCTGGCGTGAGTGAGCCGCAGATGGGAGACTTGCCTGGCGTGAGTGAGCCGCAGATGGGAGACTTTGCCTGGCCGGAGTGAGCCGCATATATGAGACTTGCCTGGCGTGAGTGAGCCACAGATGTGAGACTTTGCCTGGCATGAGTGAGCCGCAGATGGGAGACTTTGCCTGGCGGGAGTGAGCCACAGATGTGAGACTTTGCCTGGCGGGAGTGAGCCGCAGATGTGAGACTTTGCCTGACGTGAGTGAGCCGCAGATGTGAGACTTGCCTGGCGGGAGTGAGCCGCAGATGTGAGACTTGCCTGGCGTGAGTGAGCCGCAGATATGAGACTTGCCTGGCGGGAGTGAGCCGCAGATGTGAGACTTGCCTGGCGTGAGTGAGCCGCAGATGGGAGACTTGCCTGGCGTGAGTGAGCCGCAGATGGGAGACTTGCCTGGCGTGAGTGAGCCGCAGATATGAGACTTGCCTGGCGAGAGTGAGCCGCAGATGTGAGACTTGCCTGGCGTGAGTGAGCCGCAGCTGGGAGACTTGCCTGGCGGGAGTGAGCCACAGATGTGAGACTTGCCTGGTGTGAGTGAGCCGCCAGGTCCTGTGCAACTCTGCTATTTTGCCAAAAATGCGTCTAAGCCACTGGGACTGATTCAGAGATGGACGGAATTGCACAGCCGCTCACAAGCGCACACAGCCGCACACAAGCGGCTGTTCAAGTCCATCCATTTAAAATGCAAATGCAGAAGGAGGTGTCACACACCTCCTTGCTGCATTTGCGTGATCCAAGAGCTGTGACCCAGGTTTCAGCCTGGGGTCACCATCGAAACAATCGCGACCAATGTCAATGTTCCATTGGCCAGGCTGCAGGAGCTAAAGCATCCCAAAGCCTGGCCGGGTCCTGGCAGCTTGCGAGGCCAGGAAGTCTGCGTGCCAGGGAATGCCCCCGCTCCGCCTCCCAAACGCTGCAGGCTTTCAATCAGGCTGCGGCTGGGACACGTTGCGGGCGGGTTCGCAGTCTGAGGGCTGCACATGCGCAGTACACCTGCTGCACAGGTGCAGTCATCCAAACATGGGAGATGTGCGCTAACCATCGGGTTAGCGTACATCTCTGAATCAGGCTCACAATGCGATGCAACTAGCGATGCAGCTGGGACGCACCAGCAGACTGTGCTGATTAATGAGATATGTGACACTTGTATATCTGTGTGCACCTGAGTCTGTATATGAAGCACAATGGAACTTGAAATTAAACAAGCTGTAGCAGGTACATTGTAACAATTTTATGCAGATTCAGAGACTTAAGTGCATACACACGGGACAATATCTTTAAACGATATGATTGATAACGATATCGTTCAACAATATATCGTTCATATAGTTTAAGGCGCACATCCACTACCCGATTAAACAGAACAATTGAACGATAGCGACATCGTTATCGTTCAATCGCTCGTTAATAGGGCACAAATCGGGCATGCAAATGTCGGAAACGACCAGCGATTGCTGCTCCCGCCGGTCGTTTCCGACATCTATAATCGCTCGAACATGCCGATCAATCTGCCGATAACAACAGATTGGCCATGTTCAGGGATGATGGAGGGTGCCTACACTGAACGACTGATCGTTCAGTGTAGGCTCTGCAGGGGATGGGGAACGACGGTACGATTACGATGTCGTCATCGTACTGTCTTTCCCTAGTTGGCATGTGGCTGTGCACCTTTAGTGTATATGCAGTGAACAATAAACGATGCGCACTCCCGCATGGACGGTAACGATATGAACGATTTCATCAAGTTTTGCCTGTTCAGAGATGTGGCAGGATGACTTCACTGACAGATATCTATCATAGAGATCTCTCAGTGTGTACACCCAATATTGTTTGTCCTGCACAACAGAAAGTTCAAGGGAAATCGTTCAGCGATATCGTTCACTGAACAGATCGTACTGTGTGTATGCAGCTTCAGTCACACACAGATACACAAGTGTCACATAGCAAATTAATCAGCAGAGTCGGCTTGTGCATGCTAGTCGCATCGCATTGCATAATGGGACTTGGCACGCCAAGAGAGGCTATTTGGTACGACTGCAGCAAAAATAGAAAAATACAGATATATATATATATATATATATATATATATATACATCAAATGGGATAATTAGTATAATTTCCCTGCACTCGTTATAAGGCACAGTGGGCATGATTCAGACCCGCTCGCAAGCGGGTCGATGGTGGAGCATTGCACAAGTGCGGCGTGCGCAATGTGCGTGCGCGAGTCCCCTAGCAAGTGAGAAATTCACTCGCTCCGGGACTCGCTACAAACGGGGCGGCTGTCGATGTTGGTCGACAGCTCACCCCGTTTTGTAGGCGGGGTGGGGGGAGTGGCTGGACAAACGGAGGCGTTCCTGAAGGAACGCCTGCCGTTTGTGGGCGGCCCTACTGACATCACCAGCGATGTCAGTAGTGAGCTTCCGGCTCTATTAGAGCAGGAAGCTCACTGGGGCTTGCGGCAGACGAGACCCTACCACAAGGGTCTCGTCGCAAGCCCGATGATCGCGACCATCACCTGGCTGCTCGCAAAAGCTGTAGGTGGTCACCAGAAGGCAGGACGCAAAAAAAAAACACGCCCTTCAGACCTGCGAGCTGCCTCCCTCCCTAGGACTAAATGTATTTTCTGAAAAGTATCAGTGTTTTCATCAACAAGTAGATCTTAAGGTGCCCACACACTAAACGACTCGCAAACAATGCAATGTCGTTAATGATTTCTTTTGAACTCCCCGGCAGCTCCCTGGCAGTCCTGGACAAACGATATTGTGCCTAAAGTGTTCATTTTGACAAACGATCTACTAACGACCTATCGTGCATCCTTAACGATTTCCAGTGCATCATTAAAGAGATTGCCAGATCTTACCTGCAGTAGGTAAGATCTGAAGAACCGATTAACGACCTGTGGGACCGCGCATTGGATTGTTATCGCTCAGTGGAAACTGCACGATTTGCACAATTTTGAACGATTTATCGTTACGATGCATTGAAAACGTACAAATCATGCAAATAATAGTCTAGTGTGTGGGCACCTTTAGTAATTGCTTTGGGGCTCATTTACATTTAGATGTAAATCATACTTACTGACTTTTTGTAGATCCTTTCTGGGAGCAGCCTGGAGAACTGCTGCTGCTGCAGGCCGGTTCGGGGGTTAGGGGCAGGCGGTTGGCTTAATTAAGCTACAAATCTCCCCATCCTACCCGCTTCACTAGGAAGTGGGCAGGATGCGGCAGATCTGCCTACCCTCACGGGGGTGAGGGGGGCTTCCCGAAAAATTGGGAGCCTCCTGCGACTACCGGGAGTGTAGGCAAGTATGATGTAAAAGATAACCGAGGTTCGGATAGATCAGAGGGCACATAAAACCCCTAGGCAGGGATGCGTGGGGTTAACAAAGTTAGGTAGGGGAGTGTTAGTTTTTTATGGTCAGACTGACATTAGGTTAGGATTGGTGGAGTGTTGTGTAAGGGGTGTGGTTAATAGGAGTGTGGGTAGGTCAGCAATGTTACACTGCCTCTTTGGAATCTGATCTCCCACCCTCCCTCCCACTTTTTTCCTCTTGTTTCTTGTGTCTGCTTTATTTCAAGGGCGGGAAAGAACGGCAGTATCTATAAAGCGTCCACCTTGCTGCAGTATGAGCGGTGCGCCTCCTTCAATGCACTGGTTAGGCTGATTTTACCCTACTGGGATCAGCGGCACCTCTCGTCGGAGAGGGCTAAAGTAGTGCATTGGGATGGGGCTGGATACCGTCTCACTTGCCAGAGAGGGATATCGGCCCTTGCAAGTTTTATATCACTATTACACTTGAATTGGGATAGTGGCCCGTTCAGTGAGTGTTTTACATCTTTGCCTAAGTCAAGTGTGGGGCGTCAGGTTACTGGCCGTTCTTTCTTATGCCACCATACTCTGATTGTAAAATAAATAAAGCTGACCATATATTTTTGATCGCATATATACTTGGTCTGTCTCTTTATTTTATTTAAGTTGGTTAAATAACTTTGAGATTGCACGCATTATCTGCCGATGGGGATTTTATCAGTTTTATGACACGCCTCTCAGATATAGCAGTACCTGTCCACTTTACTACCGCGCTCATAGGTGTTGCTTTCACAATCTCCCTGACATGCTTTTTCAAAAGTAGGCATGTATGCAGAGTATGGACCCTTAGGGGCCTGCACAGTTAAGTGTGAGGTCCTTTTGCCACCTTGCATTATATATCTCTGCAACATGTTGCTCATAGAGGTGCGAGCAAGAATGAGAATTGTTTTATAAACTGTTCTATTTGGAAAAATATATGTACATAAGCACATGCCTGGTCATGGCCAAAATGGGTGTGGTTTACACATATCCGATTGCTTTTGGGGCAGGTGAGTTGTGTGTCCTATTTTGTTTTCTGAATTTCCAACATAGGGCATAGCAATGATGGGTGCAGGGTGTGCGGTGCACACGGGCCCCTGGGTCCAGCAGGGCCCGCAAAGCACACCCTGCACCCACTATTAGAGTAGTGCAACCAGTGCCATGGCATACGGCACCGCAGGGCAGGGGGCGCTGTTTGGGCCTGTAAATTTTCCTGTTTATTGTCATTCTCACTTGTAGCTTCCTCTTCTTTTATACCCAGCATCTCCTGGCCTCTCCTATCTCTTCCCTGGCCCTTCCCCATGAGGCCATGGCTTTTTTTCAGGTGATTTATCTTATGTCCCTATTTGAAAAAAGGAGGTGGGAAGGCGTCCCCAGGAAAAAGATGCGGTCAGTATTTTCCCAGAGGCCCGCGCATGCGCAGTAGATTCTGGCATAAAGGGTTGGCTGGGGAGGGGGATCTTGGGGGCTGCAGGGCCGATCGTGAGTCTGCAAGAGCTGGCGGTGCGTGCGCGGTCACACTGTCAGGGTATTTTCTGTGAAAAGTACCCTGAAAAGTGTGCGAAGATGATTTGCAGGGACAGAGCTTTCTCACAAGCTCTGTCCCTGCATGCGATATTTGCTACGTCCTTGCGATGTATTTGAATATTGCATTGCGTATCTTGCTGAATTTAGCACATCACATCCTCATTTGAGCTGCGGATTGTGATAAATTGGGCCCTATACGCGCACTGTATTTGTATCACAGTGGAATTCATTATGCACACATGCTTTCTACGAATGAGTCCTAAAACAAATACAGAGTCATCCATTGTATGTAAGTTCACCATGGTGACCAAATGTGGCTTGTTACATGAGTAACAGCCCTCAGGGGAATCAATCACATCTCTTGTGTGCATCTTATAGCAATCAGCAGAAGATGAAAGGAAAACGGTCTGTCAGTGTCGTACAAGGATCCATATTATTTGACTGGGAGACCTTGCACAGAAGGCAGCCATTTATTATAAAGCGGTTGCAGTGTATAACGTTCATCTATATACTGTAGGTGTGGCTATACATCTATTCCATACTTTAACATCATTTACATAAATGTTTTCTCTATTCTGATCAGTTAGTGAAGATAATTTTGAACTATTTCCACCATTATTACCCTCGTACCCATATCCCAGGGGTGTGGGGAAGAGCCCCGGGCTTCAGCCTAAGCCTGGGGTTTTTTGGGGGGGTTCCACCTCCCCTGAAATCCCCGGTTTGGGCTGACCGGCTTGGGGTGTTAATACTTTGGCCGGGGAGACCCAGTGGTAGGGTCTCCTGGCTGTGGCATTACACCCCGGTCAGTTTGGGTCCAGGTGCTGGTTCCTAAATTACGGGGGAACCCTACACGTTTTTTCCCCCTGTAATTTTAAGAACCAGGACTGGCTGAGCAGTCCGGGGTAGGTTATGTCTTTTGGAGGGGGGGGACTCTACGTCATTTTTTAAAAAAACATTTAACCCTTTTTCTATAGCGCGTATTTTACCCGATATCGGGCACTGGGGAATCACTTTTATAAAGTTGCCGGGTCGCCGGGGACGAGCTGTGCTGTGGCCAATCCCTGACAGCTGGCTGCAGCACAGCGCGTCCCCCTGAGAAAGGCACGACGCTGTTAGAGCAGCCAATGAGAGTCAGATAGACTCTCATTGGCTGCTCCTGTGGAAAGCCGTGCTGGGATCAAGTGTCTGATCCCAGAATCGGCACAGCATCCGTGCCCGGCGCTAGGACAGTGTGTTTGTTCCAGCGCCGGCTAAGCCACCGCGGCGAGTACCTGGTGAAGGGACCACCTGGTCCCTTCCACCAGTGTCGGCAGTAAAGTGGCAGCGGGAGAAGCTTGGCTCTTGGCGCAAGCTAAGCGGAGCTCGCTGCAAAGAAGCCAAGTAGCGGCGGCGGTTGTTTGGCGCTGGCCACGAGCCGTGTGGCTCGCGTCCAGCAGCCAATAGGAGGCAGACGCGACGAGCCAATCGCGGCATCTTGAATTAGACGCCGCTGAGTGGGAAACTTCAGTCCGGTGGAGGGGAGGAGTGAAGACCTCCTGAAGACAGAAGAGCGGCGTGGCAACAGTTCCGGTGGTCGCGCAAGAGGCCAGAAGACGGCGTGATCAAGGAGGAAGAAAGGAAGAGGTGGCACCGCTGGCCAGGACGGGCCAGCGGCAGAAGAATGAAGCTGAGGACCGAAGAGGACTTCCACCTCTTCCACCATATGGGTAGGTAGCCTTGGGCCACCGTTATTTACTCCTCCCTAGACCACCAGGGTTGTCGGGCACTAGGCCGGTGGGCTAAATGCAGGCAATAGGCCTGTGGGTATATAGGTGGGCATTAGGCCCAATTGAAAGTGTGAGTGACCTGGGCATTAGGCCCAGGTCACTAATAGGTGGGCCAATACTGAGTGCAATGCATAGGGGGTAAACTACTGGAAACAATGCATAGAGAGTTAACAACTGGGGGCACTGCATAGGGGGGGATTACTATTGGAGGCAATGCATAGGGGAACTACTAGGGGTAATGCGTAGGGGGATTACTACTAGGGGTAATGCATAGGGGGATTATTACTAGGGGCAATGCATAGGGGGTCAACTACTGAGGGCAATGCATAGGGGGGACTACTGCTGGAGGCAATGCATAGAGGGACTAAAGGGCATTAATGTGCAGCATAATGTGTAAAGGCCGGGCATGGCTGTGTGGCATCATTTGTAAGGGCTATTACTGCATGGCATAATGTGTAAAGACCGGGTATTAATGTGCGGCATAATGTTTAGAAACCGGCATGGCTGTGGCATAATGTGTAAAGGGCATTAATATGTGGCATAATGTGTAAAGGCCGGGCATGGCTGTGTGGCATCATTTGTAAGGGGTTAGGGGAGGTCTGAGAGGTATATGGGGAGCTCTAAAGCATAAATTATGATGGGACCCAGAAATGGTCAGGTAGGACCCCATTTTTTTAAAGTGGAGGCTCCCTGGGACCCACATATTTTGTCACTCACCGCGATCACTGAAATATTTACATTATCTAAAAATACATATTCAGAAATAATTTTACTAGTATACTCAGAGTTCTCCCCAGGATTTTATTTCGGTAAGCGGGTTGCATGGTAGCTAAGAGAGGGGGTGGACCGACACAGTGAGAGAGAACACAGGAGCAGGAGGTAAGCAGCAGCACATTGTGCGCCCTCGACCTCTCCCACCCGGCATCTCACTGTTTGGCGAGCTCCGGGCAGGACAGGGGGGGGCTTTTTCTGTAGTGCTTGACTGCTAGTGCGCGGTAGACCGGGGTTGCGGCATTGTGGACTCACGGAGGGGGGGGGTTCCTCAGCCAGGATCCTTCTTCTGGTAGTGGCAGCTCTGTGGAGTGTTCATTTATGTTGCTGTCTGGCGCCTGCATACAGTCTTATTATTGTGTGAGTTGGGCTGGCCCTATGTACCTGATGTTAGCTGGGCGGTGTGGGTAAATACTGGGTGCGAAAAAGTCCCTGGGGAGACGAGTGATACTGTCCCTTTAACTGCACGGTGAAAGGCCCTATTTATCAATATTATTCTTACTAATTTCATTACAATACATTGTTTTAGTACAGGTTGTGTCTCCCATATCCAAAATGCTCGGGACCAGGGGTATTTTGAATAACGGAATATTCTGTATTTTGGAATACTTGCATACCATAATGAGATATCTTGGGAATAGGACCCAAATATACACACATAATGCATTTATGTGTTGTATACACTTTATACACACAGCCTGTAGGTAATTTTATACAATATTTTCAATAACATTGTGGCTCAAACAAAGTTTGTGTACATACATGAAATTAATTTACAGTATGTATCATATACACCAGGGGTTCCCAACCACGGTCCTCAAGGCACACTAACAGTCCAGGTTTTGAGGATAGCCATACTGGAGCACAGGTGACTTAATTAGTACCTCAGTTATTTTGATTTAACCATCTGTGCTCAAGCCTGGATATCACCAAAACCAGGACTGTTAGTGTGCCTTGAGGACCGAGGTTGGGAATCACTGATACACACCTTGTACACACAGCCTGAAGGTAATTTTATACAATATTTTTAATAATTTTTGCCTTAGACAAAGTTTGTGTACATTGAACCATCAAAAATCAAAGGTTTCATTATCTCAGTCATGCCAAAATAATTCCGTATTTCGGAATATTCCGTATTTCGGAATATTTGGATACGGGAGACTTAACCAGTATCACTTAAAAGGGCTTTTGGAGCAGTTTTCATAAAAAAAAGCTGGGTCATTGTGCTCATGACAACTAATGTATTCGTACTTAAAGTGAAATAAAAACAATTTACACACCCGGTGTAATGCCCTGTTGTGTGATGTAGTTTATAATCCCAATCTTTACCTTGTCGGGGAGCCCGCTTGTTGGAACAGCTGTTATTGATTGTAGCTTTTAAAGTTGTTTCCTAAATCAAATGTTACTGGAGCATCATTTATGTCATAACACTGAAGGTTGTCCTCCATCTTGTTACCTAGCTATGAGTAGATGATGCTTCTCTCTCTCTCTCCCTCTGATCATGTAGCAAACATCAAATTTGATGTTCTATTACTTTGATCTTAAATTATAATCCTTGGTTACCCAGAGCTCCAAGCTCAGATGGGCCTCCTGGGACGGTTCTAGGAGGATGCTTTAGTGGGCGTTAACATCAGAGTAGGATATACTCTAAGGGGTCGATTTAATTAATTAGCTATTTGCAGTTGCAATGCGTGGAAACGCTGGACACGACACATGCGGGGAAGTAACAGAGCAGTCTTTATTACCGGTCACATTTCGTGCAATTGAGTTTTGCCACATAAGATGCTCCTGAAATGTGTCTATATAGTCATCCGGTTGACAATAGAGACGCAGGTTTTGTATCCGTCACCTTCAAGGATTTGAACACTTCTATTGCTGGGGGGTAAAAGTCGGTGCACCCTCCCATTGGCCATTAATTGCCCCTGCGTATACCCTGATATTTCCTCTGTCAGCTTATCTTGTCTAAATTTCACCCATCTACACAAAATGTTGTCTTTGTGCACTCAAGAACCTTATGTGTTGGTCTGCAAGGCCATCTGCTCCCATCAGCCAGTTCAAACCTTTCCAACCCAAAGATGCCAAAATCTTAGCCCACAAATTCATGCTCTTCCCCATCACAGAGGAACATGATTTGGCTGCAGTTGTAAATCACCCTTCCTGTGTTTTTCCATAAGCTAAAGGGATTTTTTTTCCCTCTCCACCCCTACAATAGTTACTCCCTGTGAGGTATCCTCTGCATCCTGCACTAAGCAGTAAATTTGTCGCCTCCGTTTACCCGGAAATAACACTGAATTCCCTGAAGTATTTTTTTACGAGTACATCCAAATGTATTTTTTAACACTTCTCAATGGTACGACTTATAATGTTTCCGGAAAAAGCAGAAGAGGATTTAAAAGTGTCATTTTTTCCCCCTTTAATTATAGGCGTCGTTGGCTTATTTAGATTCATGTGATTCATGCACCAAATGTTTTACAAGATTTTGAAGTATTTGTTAGAAAATTAAATGAATGAAGACAATGGATGATGCCGTGTTCATTTCTCTCTCTCTTCTGCAAAGGGGTTCAGGGGCTTATTCAGTTTTGTGCGCGTGCTCTGTATACTGACCGTGCACAACTGTGATCAACTACGGGTGGTTGGGACCCATCACAGCCTCTTCTACACTTGTGGCTGACGAGATGTAGCTGGCGTCATCAGGGCATTCGCCCGTAGTCTAAGGGCCTGATTGTGAGGTGTACGCAAACTAGACCGACTTTTACACACCAGAGATGCCTACTTGCAGCGTCTTTAGACGCACCATTGAAACTTCTGTATTTGCAGCTGTGCACCTTCGCCACTCCCGTGACCTCCAAGGAAATCCCACTAAAATTCAATGATCCTTCATCCGATTCTGTATTTCGTCTCTGAATGCAGACAATTGGTACGCATGTGCTGTTGCGACTCAGATGAGGCCTCACCGTCTTGCTACCCGGACACTGGACTCCACTGGAAAGACACCCCTCTACCGGTAAAGCATAGTAGCCATTTGCAGGGGAACCGGTGCCTCTGCATGTTTTATTCATTTACACCTGCGGCTCCTCTTCACCGTGTGTGGTAGGAATTCCTTTGATAAAGTGTCAGAACTTTGTTTATTACTCCAGTGTCACTAATTCATGTATGTGTCACTATCTGTAAGTTTATAACAACGATACTCCTGGTTCTGGAGAACCTAGCCTCCTCCACCAGAGGCCTCTTTTTATTCTGTCTGTTTGGACATTTTTTGTTCCAATATATATGTCCACCACTGCATGTCAACTTTTGCCTCATTACATTTCTCTATTGTTTTTATGAATCCACCTCTCTATTGATCCGATTTCCACATAGATCATTTCTAATTGTTTGACTCTTGTTTTTTTTGATGGATTGCTTTAACGTCTTTGACATTTACGCATTAAACCCAGCTGTTTTATTATACACCTGTCTCTGGTTCATGGGATAAGCGCCTTTGATTTATGACACCACCATGACATTTCCATTTATCCATGTGTGAGTACTAACTAAGGAACACACAGTCATTCTGTTAGGCCTGCTTTGATCCCAGAAGCGCCCACACCAGCCCACCCCATCCCATTACTCAGATGCATGCGCAGACTTAAAACATCGGTGAACGGCGTGCAGCATTGGCCCTTAGCGTTCAATCTAGGATTTTCGTGGGCAGGGTGCTGATCACTGAGGAGGGCTTGACTGTGGCGCTTTGATTAAAATTGATATACAGTTATTTTAATGAATTTTAGTGTGTACATTGAGCCATTGCATATTATATATACCTTTTTATATTTGATTTACTCATTCTTCACCATATCACACCTTTGGGGAGATGTATGAAGGGGCCATAGGGGGGAAAACAGTAACTGTGCGCGTTAAGTGCTCCAGTTACTGCTTCCCTGCATGTAGTAACACAGGGAAGCGAGCAGAATGCGCCACTGTCATTATCGTTGCCGTTATCCCAAGATAGTGCGCTGAAGTTTGCAGACAATACAGTGCTGGCACTAGGTGTCTTTGCGCCCAGCGCTATTCCGTGTTTCCCCTCCACCCGCTCTTCCATGTGTCCTCCCCCTCACTTTATAATAATACCTGCGACAGATGGGTGGAGGGCAGGGATTATCTCCTGCCGGACCCGGCGCCCCTGTGCGGCTGCACTGACAGAACGTGTCAGGAGCCGGCCCTGAGACAATCAATGTATGAATGGTCAGTGGCACTGACTATTCCAACAGCTGCAGCTGTCGCTGCTGCACCACACAGCACTGTCCCTGGCTGTCGGTTCCGATAGCCATGGATTGTGCATGCAAAAAACAGTAAAGTTGTTTTTTTTTACAAAGCCCTGGGTGCCGTTGGGCACATGTGCAGAATGGATGCAAATGCCGGTCACTACAGCTGCAAGAGGGAGGGTGGACTTCACCAGACAGATGAGTTAACACTCTCCCTCTTTGGCAAACATGGGGATAATTCCATAAACAAAAAACCTTACGGTCTCACATGTCCCATTAAGGCTTCTTAGACATTATCTGAAACTTCACAAAACCTACTGAATTTCTGCCAAACTAAAAAAAGTGCAATTCAATTCTTATCATTAAGGCTGACGTCTTAATGGATGTGTTCATTGCGCAATACAGGTATGGTTTGCCATCACACCCTGTGGTTAACTGCATATTCAGCTCTCTCACAGAAGGGCCTATTCATCATGGTATCCGATGATGAAGTATTGAACTCGTTGTGAGCGATACTTAAGTATCCAACTCGCAGTGGGGGAAACGTGACACCGGAGCAATTCATCATTGCTCCGGTGCAGGGGCAGCTGCTTAGAAAAAGCAGTTGTCCCCGTGGTTAGTTTCGCAGCTACAAAAGTAGCTGTGTTACTTACCTGCTCCCAGCCGTCCAGGCTACGCATGCGTGACCTCGGGTCACGCACGCGCAAAGCCGCTGGGAAGGTAGTGAGGAGGCGGCGGAGGGATCCGCTCGGATCCCTCTTCGCATCCCCGGAACTCCTACCCATAGGAAGGAGCAGGGATCAGAGAACAAGCACCGTCTGAATATAGCGCTTGTTCTCAGAAGCAAACTTCGAAAACTATCAGACCCCTGATGATAAATAGCGTTTCCGCATGGTTACCGGGCCATTTATTGTATGATGAATAGATTGCTGTCACTCACAAAATGGTGGAGCTACTAATTCACAGAATTGTTTGCTCATTGGAATACACACATGCAGTCTATGCAACTGAGGTCTGAGCAGTTATGTGCAGTTAAAAAACTGTAACTTTCTCAATCACCTGAATCCCAAAAGCACATACAGCCATGGCCAAAAGTTTTGAGAATGACACAAGTTTTGGTTTTCACACAGTTTGCTGCTTCAGTATTTTTAAACCTTTTTGTCAGATATTACTATGGTATACTGAAGTAAAATTACAAGCATTTCATAAGTGTCAAAGGCTTTTACATTAAGTTTATGCAAAGAGTCAATATTTGCAGTGTTGACCCTTCTTTTTCAAGACCTCTGCAATTCGCCCTGGCATGCTGTCATTCAGCTTCTGGGCCACATACTGACTGATGGCCGCCCATTCTTGCCTAATCAATGCTTGGAGTTTGTCAGAATTTGTGGGTTTTTGTTTGTCCACCCGCCTCTTGAGGAATGACCACAAGTTCTCAATGGGATTAAGGTCTGGGGAGTTTCCTGGCCATGGACCCAATTATTTATTTATTATTTATTTATTAACAGTTTCTTATATAGCGCAGCATATTCCGTTGCGCTTTACAATTGTAGACATTAATAGAACAAAACTGGGTAATAACAGACAGATATATAGGTAGGAAGGCCCTGCTCGCAAGCTTACAATCTATAGGGAAATCCATGGGAACGCCTCCGTCTGGTCAACATCGACAGCACGCCCCCTTTGGTGCGAGACCCGGAGCGACGGCTACCCCATCGCTAGCCGGGTCTCGCGCATGCGCACGACGGAGCTCCCGCATATACAGTAGCAGAATATCCACATTTATTTCCGTGGACGCAATGCGGCCCAACTTGCGTGCAATACTGAATCAGCCCCTCAGTCGATTTTTCTGTGTTTCCTAACAGCTGTTTCCATGGTGTCGGTGTCAACGTTCTCCTTTGGGCTGGCTGTCCCATTAAAGTTCAGTATGGCTCACTTACTGACTATGGCCCGTATTCAGTTTGAAGTGTTAAGTCCGGATCCACGTTAAGTTACCGTCAATGACGTCATTATCGTCTGTTTTGGTTTTACCCCGTATTCAATTTGAAAGACTTTCCGCTTAGGCGGAAAGTCAATGCAGTGTAATAGGCGGTAAAGTATCACCTATGAATGACAGGCGGAAAAAAGTGCATAATTGGGGTTTTGGGGTGCAACGTTTCGGGAACCCCCGTGCAGCCTTCAGACAGTCCCCCAACGGTAATCTGTGTAAAAAAAAAACAACTTAAGGACACCCCAAAAATTTACCTTGAAAAAGGGGGCAAAAAAAAATTGGGGGGTACAAAGTTAAAAACTAGCGAACTTGACTCTGGGGGGGGGGGGGGGCAAGTATGCCCAAGGTGTTTTTTTGATTGCAAGTGTTGCGGCAGGTGGATTTTTCACGATTTTTTCAACTTCACTTTTTCAACTTTAAATATGCTGACCCCCATTTTCAAGTACCCCAAATTTGCTCGGATAAGTTATTTTCTGGAAAAAATACTCCTAAATACTATTCTGCACCACGTATAGAAAAACGCTATTTAGCAGCTATTGAGCCCATTTAAAAACGCCAAATACCTTCAGCAAGCCAAATCGGGGGGTACCATAGTGAACCCCCATGTCAGAGCATCATTTGGGGGTGACAGGCTGATTTCCCCAAAATGACAGTACTTTCCGCTTGTTACAGTATCGCCGGGTGCCGTTTACGCGTACTTTGAAATTGAATACGGGGTAAAGCGGGCACGCAAGCGATACTTTAACGCCTACAAAATAGGCGAAGTCAGCATTAAGTCTGGGCCGCGGCTCGGCTCAAATTGAATACGGCTCTAGATATGTGATTGACACAGTGCATATAGGGGCTCATTTATCAACAAGATTTATCATACGCAACGAGTTTTAAAACTAGTTGCGTGTGATAACGGTACTCCAGCCAATCAACTCCCAACTGTCATCTGTTTGGAAAATGACAGTTGGGAGCGGATTGGCTGGAGCACTATTTATCATACGTAATGAGTTTTAAAACTCGTTACATATGATAAAACTCGTTGATAAATGGGCCCCTTAATTTTGAGCAAATTTGCCTATTTATCTGCTGAGGTCATCACTGCGTACAAGCTGGCTTCCGATCCGGGAAAATTCCTCCTGGCAAACACTCTACAAGATGATTTCTGAGATTGCTGGGGATAGATGAAAATGTGCATTGTGGGAACTAATTTAAAGACACAGGAAAAGGGGAGTTATGTTGTATGAGTTATATTCAATTTTGCATGAGATACCAAATAATGGCACCTAAGCAAATCACATGACTGGAATTTTTTATCTTCTGATATACAGATCAATAGCTCTGAATATATGCTCACTTGGTCACATAGCTCAGATCACATGATCGTACTTGAAGTGTTTGACGTCACACTTTTTTTTATTGGACTGTCTGATTAATGAATGTATGTACATGCTTGATTTATTGAGCAGATAAAAGTCCTGTGGCATGACTCCACACTATAATAAAAATAAAGATTTTCACACCTGTGACTGCTGCCAGATTACTGGAATATATATATATATATATACATATATATATATATATATATATATATACACACACACACACCCGGGAGGGTAATATAGATAATATATGTGCGAGAAAAATATTTTTGTTGAGAAAATGGAGATTCTCCTGGGAAAAGCAGGATACGGAAACCCCTTTTCTTATTTCACAAATACGCCTAATTACCGGTCGGCACACTTACGAATACATGCCCTCACCCCGATGTTTGGAATGGCCCCCAGAAATTCAGTCTACTTTTGTGGGATTTTGGATGGGACTGCAATTGTGCATGAGGGAAGATGAGGATTGTCTACTAGCATTTCTAAGACCGCTCCCTTCATTATTAGCGAAAACAAAATTAACAACTTCTCCAAATACTGCTCTGTTTAATCTAATTTATTGAAGATTGAGTGGATGGCCGCACTGTCTTCATTACATGTGTGACTTTTGAGTGTTTAAAGTTTTTATCACATTGGTCAAAAGCTCCCAGAAATTGCCTTTTCATTTTGAAGTGTTCAAGGAGTTGTAGAAAACTTGCCCATTACTGGTCCCTCTGAAAGGATTATAATATAGGGGTTGAGGGGGAGAGATTCAGAGTGGACCTGCAACCAACGCCCTCCCGTCAAGTGCTGCACTAAATAGGCATTTTTATTTACCTAATGCAGTGGTTCTCAGACTCGGCCTCCATGGACCCCACGCAGGTCATGTTTTCCAGGTCACCCAGCAGGTCCACAAGTGTAGTCGTTACTCACTGTACATCCCGCCTCTTATCGGGAACTTACCGCGATATGTACTAAGGAATACGATTTAAATCGCAAAGGACACCTCTCCCGGTAGGAGCTGTCCTTTGCGATAGCCTCGGATATAGGGACTTCCGGGTTTAACACTCAGAATGCGCAGAAGGACGCTCGCGCCGCGGGAGGAGATGGGAGGGATCAGATTGGATACCTCTCAGGGGGCGTCCCGAAAAGAAGCCCATAGGCTTCTATTGGGTAACGCCACCTGACGATGGCGTTACCCACCAGGACGAAGTGCATTCCGCTGCTTAGTACATATGCTTAGTAAACTGCATTTTCAGGGATTTTACCGCATTTTTCACTTTAGTACATCCCGCCCTGACGCATTTTAAAAGATTCACGGGTGGAGCTAATTATTCCACTTGTGATTCTATGAGGAAAACATGCACTGTTTAGGGTCCTGAGGACCGCGTTTTAGAACCTGTGACCTATTGAATCTCCTTTCAATAGACTTGTCTTAGAAATCAATTCCATATTTGCTTGTACGCGCAAAAGGAGCTCATTAATACACCTAGTCCGTACACAGCTAGAAGCATGACGTCTGCCTTCTCCCAGCCTGGCTTTTGGCATTCATTTGTGGAGCTATCCCTTTTGTGGTGTCTCTTGTCTTGTGTGCCAGACACGTCCCAACCTCATTTATCAGACTGGTTCCAATTCAGCGATCTGCACAGGCTTTCATGTCTGCCCAGCCAGTTCCCCTGCTCAGTGTTTTTATTCTGTCTGGTGCCTGCAGAACATTTCCACACTTGGACCTCAGGGGGGGACGTTGCTACAGCAACAAATAAAAGTATGATGCTACAGCCTACAACGCAACTTGGAATAGGTTTCGTCTGAGCGATCGCTAATCATTCATCTGCAATCCTGGAAGCACGCTGTTTGGCTCCTGTGACTGATCAATGCATCTCCCTGTAACCTCCTTACACCGATCCACGTAAAGGAAAAGTGCAATCATAATATAATTGTTTTCCACAGCCTAATTCAGATGTGGAGGCAGTGTCGATGGCTCGCGCAAACGGGCGATGTTTTAAACCTGTGCATGAGTCGCACAGCGATGGTGCAGCTAAAGACACAGCAGACGGAAATGCGCCGTCTCAAGACGGCGCAAGTGGGCAACTCAGTTCTTTACAAATCGGAGGTGGCATTGGCATAAAGGCGCAGCCGCCACTGTGGAAAAAGATGCAGTCGCCACTGTGTCTACTTCAGAACCAGGCCCATAATCTCTGATTGGTGATCCCGATGGTTACTATATAAATGACATATATACCGTGTGTAGTGCTCGTATGACATAAGGCACTAGTGGTACAATACGAGACACTGCTTATTTGATTTGGGGCATTGCATGTATGATGGGTCACTGTTGGCATGGTACAAGGCACTGGCATGGTACAAGGCATGTTGGTTGTTTTCAGTTATTATGAGGTTTTTTTTGTATGTAATTTAGAGAGTTCGTACTATGTTGCATTTCTTTGCAAATAGTTGAGTGTTTAATGATAAATGGGCTGGTACAACAGCTTCTGAATATTGATTTTCAGGCATGGCATGCAGGAGCGGTTAATGCCTCCCATTGTACTTAAGCTTATTGCCATGTAATGTCTGTGAGTGGAAGGGTTTTGGAAAGTTGGTGGGTCTGGCATATGACATCCTTACTGTGTGTGCCATAACACTTTAAGGGGTCTATTTACTAAGCAGTGTTAGGAGACAGAGTGAAAAGTGATAAGGTGCCAGCCAATCAGCTCCTAACTGCCATCTCACAGGCTGTGTTTGAAAAGTGACAGTGGGGAGCTGATTGGCTGGCACCTTATCACTTTCTTATAACTTTTCACTCTGTTTCCTAACACTGCTTAGTAAATAGACCCCTAAAGCTCAGTAGTCAAAGTGCCAGACTGCAGGCCCGCAATGTAACTGACTTTGTGACAGCCCATGCCTTTTTTTGCTTATAGAAAGTGTATAAATCTGTGTGACCAGTTTGTGGGTACAAAAGTTTACATCTGCTGATGTGAGGATCCGGCCGGATTGGGACGTTCTTTGCAGAATGGGTGCTGGGTGCTCCTAGCCCCTTACTTTGTATACACCTTGCAAAAATTTGATTTTGTGTTGAAGAACAAGATATTTAATTGGGATGCAAAGGGTGAAGGGCAGGGGTCGTCAACCTCAGGCACCCATGCCAGGCTGGCTCTCGGCTGGAAGGAGAAGCAGGGTCATGCCGCTGTTCCGGTAGCTTGGGGGAGGAACTGTGGTTAATAAAAGTTTGCTGTAAAGTTGCTTTATTTGTATATGTCTTATTGATGTCATTGGGGTGGGTTCTGAGTCTGACACCAGTGGAAATGCAAATGGAATTCCCATATTCCAGCATTTTGCGCATGTAATAGGTTAGACATACGCACATGGACGGAGATGGCTGGTGTGTGCGGATTGGACCACACTTTCCGTAAAATGGGCTTTTCTGGGTGGTAACCGGGCGGCGGTCATGTGTACGCACTGAACTGTGCTCCATCGTATGTGCAGATGGAGATTGGTTGCCTGTGTCAGAGGGATTATTTGCAACCAGCATAGGGTGGGTCTGGGGACAGGGGGTGGCATGGCCAGATCCAGGAGTCGTAGATACACACCCTTCCCCCAAAAAACTTAGGAAACTACCAGGTGGTGCTGTATGCTCAGCAAAGGGGGGAGGCTCAGCACAGGAGGTAGGTTTAGCACAGGGGGGAGGCTCAGCACACTGGGAACGTTTAGCACAGGGGGAGGCTCAGCACACTGGGAAGGTTTAGCACAGGGGGGAGGCTCAGTACACTGGGAAGGTTTAGCACAGAGGGGAGGCTCAGCACAGGGGGGAGGCTCAGCACAGGGGGTAGGTTTAGCATAGAGGGGAGGCTCAGCACAGGGGGGAGGCTCAGCACAGGTGGTAGGTTTAGCATAGAGGGGAGGCTAGGCACAGGGGCTAGGTTTAGCCCAGGGGGGAGGCTCAGCACAGGGTGTAGGTTTAGCACAGGGAGGAGGCTCAGCACACTGGGAAGGTTTAGCACAGGGGGGAGGCTCAGCACACTGGGAAGGTTTAGCACAGAGGGGAGGCTCAGCACAGGGCGGAGGCTCAGCACAGGGGGTAGGTTTAGCATAGAGGGGAGGCTAGGCACAGGGGCTAGGTTTAGCACAGGGGGGAGGCTCAGCACAGGGTGTAGGTTTAGCACAGGGGGGAGGATCAGCACACTGGGAAGGTTTAGTACAGAGGGGAGGCTCAAGGGGAACACTTCTCCTCCATTCCCACTACCGCTGACCACGCCTGTATAGCTGCGCAGCCGCACATCGGGGCAGTGAGAAGAGACTGCTGCAGCAGTCTCAGATCTCTCATTGCCCGATATGCCGCTGTGCTGCTATAAAGGCGTGGGCAGCGGTATAGGGCAGAGCAGTGGAGGCGGTTGCTGACCTGGGGCCTTGGCAAGTAGTACCAGTCCGTCCCCCCCACTAGGTGCCCCTAGGTGCAAGTCCAGATAATACTGACGACAGCTGCAGTAAAAACAGTTGTCAAGATAGGCTTCTACTTACAGATGCACAGATTCTCGCCATACGTGGGTGGATAATTCTACCATTAGCATAAGGAAGTAAGTATCCCGCCATTGCTGTATGGAATAGCAGCCACAGGTATCTGACTCATAATCAGGCTCCTTGACTTAAAGTGTGAAGACATTTTGGCCGATAAACACTTATGAACAAACGTGTTTGTGAGTGTTGCATAATCCAGAAATCTCCAATTATATTCTATATTGTATTTTATTGTATGCTTAGGTTTTAAACTTTAACACATAAGCACATAAAATGTTATTTTCTAGCAAGTGGGAGCTGGAAACCTGAGACTTTATACGTCCCACAGCACCATCTATAAAACAATTTGTGTATGAAATGACAGACCAGGAATGAGGAAATGGGCCGTATAATCTCCAATAAAAAAGGGATAATCTGTGGAATACCGTATATTGCTTTCTTTTGCTTTATTAACAAAACAACGATATATGACTGTCTGGGAAAGAGATTTAGATACTGATTATTCCAGAAATGTTTGGAATTGTATATTGGAAGAACCAACTTCTAGTTCTTAGTACATGTATATTGCAGCAGTGCAAACAAGTGTTATATATTGTTGTTATCAGTTTTCTGTAGCACTTACACATTATACAACCCTTTACAGAGACTATTTCATCTGCCCCAGCCATACTTGACTACACTCCCGGAAAGACCAGGAGGCTCCGAAAATTTGGGTGGCACGCCTGGACGCCCGGAAAAGTGGGCGTCTCCCAGCCAGCAGCCAAACGCCCACATACCCCTGGACCCCCTCCACCCCTTTGCAGCGATGGGGGGATGAAACTATTCGCACTGAATCACGTCATCATGGCCTCATTCCCTGCTCCACAATGCCAGTAATTTCGGCATTATGTAATGGGGGCGTGACCATGATGACAATCATATGGCCACACCCCTTGCTCCGCCCCCAATGTCACGTCATGTACCCGCCATGCCTCCCTTATGCCACGCCCCCCGCTCTGCTGACCCATCTGCACCCTCCCAGAGGGGTCAGCCAGAATGTCGGCAAGTATGGTCCCAGTGTAGGTAGCAGTCTGTGGGCTTGATTCAGACCCGCTCGCGAGCGCTATGTGCTCGCAAGTGGGTCGATGGCGGCCCAGTGCGCATGCACGAGACCCGGATAGCGACGGGCAAACCGTCCCTCCGGGTCTCGTACCAAAGGGGGCGTGCTGTCGATGTTGAGTGACAGCACGTCCCCTTTGGTGGGCGGGCCGGGGGCGTGGCTGCCCAGACGGAGGCGTTCCCATGGGAACGCCTACCATCTGGGGCCGACCCCACTGACATCACAAGTGATGTCAGTGGGAGAGATTTCGGCTCTGGTAGAGCCGAAAGCACTCTAGGGCTTGCGGCAACGAGTCCCCACCACAAGGGTCTCGTCGCAAGCCCAATGATCGGGATGGTCTTGACCATCACGACCATCTTCCTGGCCGCTCGCTATAGCTGTGGGTGGTCACCCACAGCTATGCGAGCGGCCAGGAGGCCGCTCTGAAAAACAAGAGGGACGGCCCTGATTCAGAGCAAGCGCAGAGCGTCCGGCTCTGAATCAGGCCCCTTGTTCCCTATCACCATATTTGCTGACTTTGTGCCCCATTTACAAATGAAAAATAACCCCTTTAGCCGTCGCTAAAGGGGTTATGCCAGGTTTCTGTATTTAGTAAACAGCGGTAATCTTAGATTACCGCTGTTTTTACAGCATCGCTCTCGCCATCTTTTAGATGGTGAGAGCGATGCACGCCCCATTGCCGGCAATGGAGAGACCCGACGGTGCCTTTCCGGCTTCAGCGAATCCTTCCAAGCACTGCCGGGTCTCCATGTCATGAACATACGCAGACGGACCGTCGCGCATGCACATAACACTGGGGACCCGTCGCTGACTGCGTTAGGCTGCCAGCAGCCCAGCCGAGGACCTCGCCGGAGGGGTAAGTATTACTAAATACCAGCGGAATTTTCGTTTGTATCACAGTGATACTAAATGAAAATTCTCGCTGGTATTTCGTTTCGTTTGTAAATGGAGCCCTTTATGTTTTCAATCTCTGGGACAAGGCCGGACAGGAGATGCAGCTGACCACTTCGGGGGTGGGACTGGGCTTTTCATGTTATTAAACCCATTAGATGCAAAAAGTAGGCGGTCCATGGGGAATGGGTTGGGCTAAAATGATGTGAATCGCCCCCTCCATACAGACCCTGGATTCCCAGTATTATCTCCCCATTCTGCCCTTTTCACTAGGCTGTGGGCGGGATGCGGGTGATCTACCCACTTTTCTGGTGGTTCGGGGAACTACCCAAAATTTTGTGAGTCTCTTGCACCTTCTATAAGAGTATGCCTATCACACTCTAGCCAAGTAACCTACCAGTATGTCCAGGGCCATAACTAGACTGGTGCTTCAGCCCAATGAGGAAAGCCAAGGGGGCGACATTGTTGCCCTGGTGAAACGTTTATTTGGCTTGTAAATTCCTGGTGTGGCACCCTGCAGCCTGGATAGCCAAACAGCACATCTTTAGGATGGGTCGGACGCTTGGTTTCCTGGTCCCGCCTTCCCTTCCTTGACATCATGATGTCACACTCGCAAGGTGTGATGGGGCCGGCAGAAGTGCCCTACTACAGCCCTGAATATGTCTTTTCAGTGTGGGAGGAAACCCACGCAAGCACTGGGAGAACATACAAACTCCAAACTGATAGGGCAAGCGTGAAAACTGTTCATGTCAGTCTGTTGAAATACTTTGGGGTCTAGTTACTAAGCAGTGTTAGGAGACAGAGTGAAAAGTGATAAGGTGCCAGCCAATCAGCTCCCAACTGTCATTTTTCAAACACAGCCTGTGTGATGACAGTTGGGAGATGATTGGCTGGCACCTTATCACTTTTCACTCTGGGCCTGATTCAGACCCGCTCGCGAGCGCTGAGCGCTTGCAAGCGGGTCGATGGTGCCCTAGTGCGCATGCGCACGACAGAGGGAGCTCCGTCGTGCGCATGCGCAAGACCCGAATAACGACGGGGTAGCCGTCGTTATGGGTCTCGCACCAAAGGGGGCGTGCTGTCGATGTTGATTGACAGCACGCCCCCTTTGGTGGGCGTGGCTGCCAGACGGAGTCGTTCCCATGGGAACGCCTACCGTCCAGGTCTGGCCCCACTGACATCACTAGTGATATCAGTGGGAGTGATTTTGGCTCTGATAGAGCCAAAATCACTCCAGGGCTTGCGGTCACCGAGACCCTACCGCAGGGTCTCGTCGCAAGCCCGATGGTCGCGATGGTCTTGACCATCGCGACCATCTTTTTGGCCGCTCGCATATGCTGTGGGTGGTCACCCACAGCTATGCGAGCGGCCAGGAGGCCGCTCCAAGTTTAGATAGGAGGGCCCTGATTCAGAGCGAGCGCTCTGGTCAGAGCATCCGGCTCTGAATCAGGCCCTCTGTCTCCTAACGCTGCTTAGTAAATAGACCCCTTTATTTGTTACAAATTTGTACAATTTAGATGGACTTGATAAAGATTATGGAATTTGTTCTATTCATCCTTCTTCTCCAGCATTCAGCTACACCTAATGTTGATGTGGGTGTGGATTGAAAGGCAGGTTGCTGATTATACCAGTGTGATTTTTCCCAGTAGCCCAGGTAGTTGGTGTGCCGAGGGTGTGGCCTGTCCCGTCATGTGGTTGTGTTGGCGATTACAGAGCTGAATGTGATAAGGGTGATGTTATGAGGAGAGGTGAATGGTGACAAGTAGAATGCTACAGACTAAAATCTCGATGAGTGGATAGAGCAGTGTCCTCCAACAGCACCGTGTAACAATGGCCCTGATTGAGAGCTGGACGCTCTGACCAGAGCGCTCGCTATGAATCAGGGCCCTCCTCCATTAATATGGAGCGTCCTCCTGGACGCTCGTATAGCTGTGGGTCACCACCCACAGCATATACGAGCGTCCAACAAGATGGTCGCGATGGTCTTGACCATCGCGACCATCGGATTTGCGAGTGAAACCCTGTGGTCGGGTTTCTCAACCGCAAGCCCAGGAGTGATTTTGGCTCTATCAGAGCCAAAATCACTCCCACTGACATCACTAGTGATGTCAGTGGGGCCGGCTTCAGACGGTAGGCATTCCCATAGGAACGCCTCCGTCTGGCAGGCGCACCCACCAAAGGGGGCGTGCTGTCAGTCACCATCGACAGCACACCCCCTTTGGTGAGACACTCCGAGCGAAGGAAAGTCCTTCGCTCCCCGGGTCTCGCGCATGCGCACGACGGAGCTCCCTCCGTCATGCGCATGCGCAGTGGGGAACATCGACCCACTTGCTAGCGTACTGCCGCTCGCGAGTGGGTCTGAATGACCCCCAATGTGCAGAGATTGCCATTCAGTAGTTCACCATTGATGGTGTCATCGGTACTTTACAGTGATAGCAGGAAACCATAGACAGAAAACTATCAACGGTTTGAACCATCGACAGGGATCACTAGCTGAGGCCACAAGAATGTAATGCGCCGATCAGAGAAGAGATGGGGGTCATAGTCAAATGCAGGGGGGTTCCGGTTGCCTGGAAACCCCCCTCCCCAGCCAGTGCCAGATTAAGGTCCGCATGGGCCTGGAGCTGACATTTATGAAGGGCCTATTGTGTGCCGCTGCAGGGTGTGTGACCAGCAATGTGGGAGGTGTGACCAGTCCTATGGGGGTGTTGTCTGTACAGGGATAGTACCATGTCAAGCTCAGTTAGTGTATACCATCAACCACCGCAATCTAGCTCATCTCTCTATTGTCAGATGACAGACGAACCATAACCGAGAATTTTGACACTATATACTTAACTAAAAAGGCTTTCTCAATAAACAACATTTATTTAAAATTCCATTCCTCCACAAGAATGCATATTATAAGAAAAAGTGTTACAATATCAAACAATTGTAATTTTGATAAAATGTATCTCTGCAGTTGCCAATACTATGCTACAATTTATTCACAGCAAGTTACTATCGTTCTCTCATTCTCCACCTGGGTTTAGCTCCTTTATATCCATATACAGGTTAACCAGTGTATATATAGTCTTGGTAAGCGTCTTAGTAATAAGAACAAAGTGGTATAAAAATGTTGCTCACCATACTCCGCCAAGTAATAACTAGCTGGTCAATATGCGCTTAGTATCCGGCTCTCGCCACAGTTGGATTTGTATTAGGAAAATAAACGCAGTCCCGGCTAGCGTGGCGTCTATGGTGTCTCATTCTTCGTCTCCTTCCTGGCAACGGGACAGGAGAGACCCGCCTTCACACTGTCCCTGACTGGAGGTTTATGAGCCTTCAGTTCTAAGCAAACTTCAGTTATCTTTGTATACTGTATATTTTTCTCTGACCCCACACACATTTTGATAGGCCGATAGTTACCTATGGTTGTGGGGCACATATTGCAGGCACATGTGTAAGTATTGCTGTAACCCACCACCCACCGAAATACCTCACCCATCCACAATGCTATATACAAAACCTCTTACCCACTAAAACTAACAGGTACCATTTATCATACACTGAAATACCCCTCACTGCCATCACTTGACGACCCCATACAACAGCCACTACTACTCCTGGATCCACACCATCACCCCCTGACCCCATATATCACCCTCTGTGTTTCTTCTCACCACCATACTCTGATCCAATATCTGACACACAAATACCCTCACTCACATTATGAAATATCTGTTACTCACCATCATGCCCTGACTTTGTCTATATGTTATGTATTGTTCTCAGCCCCCATACCTGTATGTATGTATGCACCAAGCTTGCCCCATTCCGTGTATATGTTCCATATTATGCTATCCCCTCATCTGTATATTCTGCAGTGTGCTCTTCCCTCATCTGTATGTCCATTACTCTGCTCTTTCCCCTCCTTTGTTTACATTGTACTTTTACATTGTTCCCTCTCCTCATCTGTGTTCATTACAGTGTTTTCTCCCCCTCCTCATCTGTGTCCATTACTCTGACCGCCCACACCCGTTCTGTGTCCATTACTCTGTCCCCCTCCTCCTTTGTGTCCATTACTCTGTCCCCCTCCTCCTTTGTGTCCATTACTCTGTCCCCCCTCCTCCTCCTCCTCATCTGTGTCCATTACTCTGTCCCCCCTCCTCCTCATCTGTGTCCATTACTCTGTCCCCCCTCCTCCTCATCTGTGTCCATTACTCTGTCCCCCCTCCTCCTCCTACTTTGTGTCCATTACTCTGTCCCCCCTCCTCCTCCTCCTCTGTGTCCATTACTATGACCCCCCACACACACACACACCCTCCTCTTCTATGTCCATTACTCTGCCCCCCTCCTTTGTGTCCATTACTCTGTCCCCCCTCCTCCTCCTTTGGGTCCTTTACTCTGTCCCCCCTCCTCCTCCTCCTCTGTGTCCATTACTCTGTCCCAACTCCTCCTCCAATCTTACAATTCCCGCAGGTGTTCTTTCCACTGCCAGGAAGATCATGTATATTGCTACCAGCAGTAAAACCACGGTGCTCTGGTAGTCAGGAGGATCCCCAAGGGTGCCGCCGCCTCCTCAGTCAGCCACAATGTCAACTCATGTAGGACCATGTGCGTGCGCCCGGCAGCATCGATGTGACGTCATCAGATACAGCGGAGCTAAGGCACGCTACCCAGTGAGGGCATGTGAATCCTGCCAGTTTGCCGCTCTTTAAATGCATTTTATGCCGGTCAAGGTCTCAAAGGGACCAATAAGTTGGTTGTCCTGTGCCGTTGGGGGGTGGGACTGGAGGTGATGGGGGGAGAGGTTTGAATGGGCAGGGTGCTGGTGGTGACAGGAAATCCTTCTGGTACTGTGGGTTATTTTCATTTGGGGCCTGGAGCTGCAGCTCCACCCGCCCCATTGTTAATCCAGCCCTGTCCCCAGCCCACACCATGACCACAATATAAATAGTAATATATAATTTTGCTAGTGCTGCATGTTCTTCTCAGTATCACAAATTAAATAATCACCACCACCTGTGGATCTTTTAACATGTGTCAGCCAGTAATAAATAACCTGTGCACCAACTAGGAGAATTTCAAAACATGCACTGTTATGGATGCACTGCTACAGAGAATCAATAGGGTTAATTATATAATACTGTATAATAATACACTTCCCAGTGCATAAGGAGACCAATATGTACCATACTTGCCGACTTAGAATTTCTCCTCCCCGGGAGAAGCCCAGGGAGGAGAACAGGTGGGCGGAGTTGGTGGCGGGACTGACCGAAATTGCGGCAGGTTCTTCTGATGCTCCCCCAGACTCGCGGGCTTGCTCCCATGCTTTGGAATGGTGCCCACATGTGAAATGAAAACCTTCAGCTTGGGCAGGATGGCCCTACTGCCGCATATAATGGAATTATGACACTGGGTCCCATTCAGAGCCGGACGCTATTTGCGCTCGCTCGTTCAGAAAAAGGGGCTGGCTATATAAATTGACCGTTCGCTCTTTGCGGTCTGTTGACGCCTCTATGTCTGAACGAGCGAACAAAACATGCGGTCGTTATTTTGTAAAAAACGCCCCCTGGCCGCTCGCATCATACGTCATCTCCGCTATTTATTAGATTAATCGAGTAAATCGAACGGCGTATGAACTGCTCGCTATTCTTGTGGTTTCATTTTCCTACCGCAATCATGCGAGCAGTTCTGGCTAAAAGACCAGACTCTGGCGTCATCGACCCAACTGACGTGGTCGATGACGCTGCTCTCTTAATTATGCACACCCTTAATATGCCCGTTTTGACCGTTTGGCACGCCTGCGTTCGGATCTCCACTCCCCGTTTTTAAGCACCTTCCCCTGTTACCACCCACAAACGCCTCATTCTGTCACTCAAATTAGCAGGCATTCGCTATTTTGCGAGCAAACGATTTTCGACCGCACTGACTGGTTCGCGCATGCGGACTAAAACCCATATGCATGCGCAGATGTGCGAACATCACTCGGAGCAAACGAGCGGCCGCTTACGAGCGGCTCCGAATGAGACCCACTGTACACTGTAAATGATGCATATTAAAGATGGTTCAGTTCTAATTATGCCCTCTATATAGACTGGCCACACCCAAGCATTTGGAAACCCCCCTTTAAAAATTCTGTGTTTGCCACTGGGGGGTGAGACTAAACACTACACAAAAGAGGGCGGATCTAAGCACCATGTGACGATCAAAATAAAAACATTGCCATGTCACCATCGACTACGGTGGTAAATCATCAATTGTTGCTAACCATTGATGGTTGATGGCCATCCCTAATGATATGTAACTCCAAATACACCAGACATCAAACTTTGGGACTGATTCAGAGATGGACGCTATGCCGATGTTTATACAGTTGAGCGATTATCGGTGGTCTGCGCATGCGTCTATGTCGCACTGTGCAAACATCAAGGGCTCAATTCAGACCCGCTCGCTAGATGCGTACGCTCGCTCCCAGCGTATGCAAATTCGGCTAAGTGACGGCATGGCAGGTGATCGCACGGCAAGACATAAGCACGCCCACTATGTATTGGCATGCGATCGCTTTGTGTATGCAGATGCCCACCAACCTGTCTTAAGACGCCCACTTGCGCACATCATCTCCAGGAAGTGTATGCAACCATCGGTACATCGGGTACCACCGGATGCATTTGCAGCGCTTGAGGTTGACTGTACCCTCCCGCAAGCACTTCAGTGTAAAATTCAACCAGGTGACATGTACTATGATGCTGCCTGTTAATTATGCACGCCTCTGAAACGGCGTTGAGACACTCAGGCACGCCTGCGTTCACATCTACACTCCCCCGTTTCTAGTGGCCAGCCCCTGTCACCACCCACAAACGGCTTCTCCTGTCACTCACCTTGCTGGGCTGTCTATGCTCGGCAAGCGAGCGTTTCCCGGTCCCTCGCACTGGTTCGTGCTCACGCACTGCGGCCCAGCTACGAGTGAATGCTTCCTAGCAAGCGGGTCTGAATTGAGCCCCAAGTTTGATTACGGATGTCACCAGCAGTGAGAATTTACTTGCTAAGTTATTACCACGCAGGGATTGTTTTTTGGCGACAACGGGGAGGTGGCGACTCAAGCGCTGGCGGGTTGTGACCATTTTCGGGGCATGCCACTGATCCCACACGTAGTCAAAATGGCTCTGACGCCTAAGTTCCTGCGCCCGTTCTGCGTGACCATTGGGTTACTCAGAAGGTTGACTGATCTACGACCGCCTTTGTGCGCAGCCGCTTGGATTCGCGAAGCTGCCGGTGGGCGTCTCAATACAATTCTCGATGGCTGCGACATTTGCATATTATCACACAGCTGCTGCTTAGATATTCGCAGCTGCGGCGGCATTATCACCCATCTATGACTCAGGCCCTTGTTACATTTAAGACTGAATTCCACATTGGCCCTATAAAATTTACAGGTCCCACTTAATTTAGTTTAAGTAAATATCTGATCGTCCTTAATTTACATGGGCGGATCAGGTTCTAAAGATTCGCCAGTCAGCAAGACACTGCCGTAAGATTCTCTGGCGCCTATTTAACAACTAAGGTAAATTACCGGCTGAATTTTTAGTTTATTATGACCGTGATACTAACGAATAATACATTGGTATTTACCAATACTTACCCCTCCAGCGAAGTCCTCCTCCTCGGCGAGGTCCTCCGCTGGGCTGCTGGCAGCCTAACGCTGCCAGCGCCGGGTGCTGGTGTAATGTGCATGCGCGGCGGTCCGTCTGTGCATAACATGGAGACCCGGCAGTGCCTGGAAGGTTTCGCTGGAGCCGGAAAGGCACCGCCGGGTCTCCATTGCCAACAATAGGGACGGCATCGCGCTCGCCATCTAAAAGATGGCGAGAGCGATGCTTGACAAACAGTGGTAATCTTAGATTACTGCTGTTTGTTAAATCCAGGAAGAGTGGCATAACCACTTTAACGAGCACTAAAGGGGTTATGCATCGTTGGTAAATAGGGGCCTCTGGGCCTGATTCAGACCCGTTCACTATATATGTGCGCTCGCAAGCGGCCCAATGTTCTGCGTACGCGCATGCGCACGCTTCGTTTTGCGCGTGCGCGAACTACTCACTGCGATCGCATACCGCTCGCTCGCCCTGCAAAGACAGCCCAGTGTAATGAGTGACAGGAGAGGCCGTTTGTGGGTTGTAACAGGGTCAGTCCAGTAAAAACGGGGGGTTGGCGATGCGAATGCAGGCGTGCCTGAGTGTTTCAACGCCGTTTCAGAGGCGTGCATAATTAACAGGCAGCGTCATAGTACATGTCACTTGGCTTTTTTTTACACTGAAATGCTCGCAGAGCTTGCGGCAGGGTAAGGCTACCACAAGCACTGCGTTCGCATCCGATGGTCCTCGATGTACCAATGTTTTCATACACTTCCTGGAGATGACGTGTGCCAGTGGGCGTCTCTACATACGCTAAGGGGTGTCTGCATACGCAGAGCGATCGCTCGCAGAGCCAAAGTGGGTGTGCTTATGCCTTGGCGAGTGATCGCATCCCATGACGTCAATTTGGAAAATTTGCATTCGCTCAGTGCGAGCGATTGCATCTAGCAAGCGGGTCTGAATCAGGCCCTCTGTCAGTAAGTATGGGGAAGCTGGACTAATAGGGTTCATATTGTTGCATGACCTTTGCAGGATGTACCTATAATCAAAGTACCCAAGTACCAAATTTTAATCCTATTAAAATTTTGCAAAGCACTGATTGACTCCCCCGTCGGGCTTAAAACTTGTTTTCCTCATTATAAGAGAAAATACTGTTTTGTTATGCTATAGAAGAAAGCTAATTTTGCTTTTATAAATCTGGAAAACATCCAGGAATGCTTAATGCAATTGCAGTGAAAAAAAAAAAAAATTCAATAGTTTAGGTGAGCGCAGCTAATGAGTTACCAGTGGCCTTGCTCCGACACTGAGGTAATATTCATGTTAACCTTCACACAGAAGCAACTAACATTTATTGTACTATCAATTCAATCAATCTTGTGCTTGTTTTCAGAGGGAATGATAAGGAAACAGGCTGCATAACACAATGCAGGTCACTCGCAGCACTAAAGTCCTCTCCACCTTTAAAGGTCCCGGATTCCTCGTGAGAATAGCAGAAGAGTCCTGCTGGAGAATGATCGTGACACCAGCAAGATACTCGCCCTTACTGCTGTCATAAGCAGAGGGAAGACTACAGCTGCACCCTAGGAAATTGTGTTAATCAACAGCAGCAGCAGGGATTGCCTGGACGTTTAGGAGTATAGATCGGTATACAGCGAACTACAGACAAAGAATCTGCTCATCTGCTAAAAACTACTGTATCACAATGCAGTGACAAGCGTGGAAATTAAGGGCTGCTTTCCAGCAAAGCTGACACCGCAGTTCTATAGGCAATGAACGGAAGCCGGTACAGAATTGTTTCTATGTAGAAGTCAATGGCTTGCCAGGCTGCACTGTAGAAAGTAACATCAGCCGTCAGCAAGATGATTACGGAGCCACAATTCACCCCTCATGTGAAGTCCGTACACTGCAGTCCAATTAGCAGCTGAGTCGACTAATTAGAAGTTATGAAAGAAGATATATATATATTTTTCGCCATTTTAAAACAATTCTGAATCTTCTGCAATCTTGTGGGGGGATAAATCAATGGATTAATTTTACTACAAAAAGTTTTCTTTTTTTTTTTTTTTTTTTTTTTGATGGGGCTCATCAAAACCCCAGATCTCTGCAAATAAAATAATAATTTGTAGGTCAGTTGCTTTGGAAAAACAAAAAACTTTCTGGTCTGTCTTACGGCTGTATTTTACCTAGCCACCCCCCTGCAGTTGAAAAAGTTGGTATGGCGATGGCGGAGAAGTGCGACTTTGTCGTTAATATGTATGGGTATGACCTAGGCGGCCACTTTGTGGATTTTAAGCCTTTAGGTTTTGGGGCCAACGGGCAGGTCCTGTCTGCCACCGACAGCAAGACCTCACGAAAGGTGGCGGTGAAGAAGATCACCATCAGCGACTGTCGCGGCATGAAGCACGCCTTGCGGGAAGTTAAGATAATCCGGCACCTTAACCATGACAATATCGTGAAGGTTCACACTGTGTTGGGACCTAGAGGGGCTGATCTCCAAGGAGACATCATCAGGTACAATGTGGTGTATATTGTGCAGGAACACATGGAGACGGATCTGGCCCGGCTGCTGGAACAGGGTCCGCTGAGTGAGGATCATGCCAAGCTTTTCATGTATCAGCTTCTACGCGGACTGAAGTACATCCACTCAGCCAATGTTCTCCACAGGGACCTGAAGCCGGCCAACATCTTCATCAGTACAGAGGACCTCGTACTAAAAATCGGTGACTTTGGGCTGGCCAGAATCGTGGACCAGCATTACTCACACAAGGTATTTTTGCTATTAATCTCATATAACAATAAATTATGCAATTATTAAAGTTATGAGCGCTAGAGTGGCACCTGTAAAAATATGTTTTAGTTATAAAAGTTTTATAAAACACTGAAATGTTTATGCTATTTTTTTAGTATATATTGGTGGATTCGGTGGTTGCCATACACAGCCTAATTATCACTGATGGTATTCAGATCATTCCTATTCTCTTATACATCTTGCCCAATCTCTCCCTAACTTATACCTCCGGATGGTGCGAGTTTCCTTCTCCGGGCAGATCTTTTTCTGCTGCTGGAATAGAAGCCTGTTTTGTGCAGCATGAATGAAGTCCAGGTCATAGGTCAGTTGTTTTCAAGACACGTTAACGCCCGAGCTGGGCGCGCCTGGCGCACCGCTATCGATGACATCACTATGGCGGGCGACGTAGCACGTGTTCCTGACGTCCACCTCTAATCTCCGCCACTTTTCGTGCACTGGCGGCACTTTCTCAAGGAATCATCCTTGAGAAAGTGCACGAAACGCATTGGCGATTAGAGATAGTTTCCTGGAACATGTGCTACTTTGCCCGCCAGAGTGATGTCATAAACAGAGGTGCGCCGTGGTCAGACGATTCCGGCTCGCATGTTAAACTTCTTCACTTAATAACAACTTGACCCGGACTTTGCGCTGCACAAATCAGGCTTGTTTTGGTATATGTACACATATAGGTAGATATGGCGGCAGGTATATATATATATATATATATATATATATATATATATATATATATATATGTGTGTGTGTGTATATATAAAATATGAGCCATATAAATAAGTGGTCAATAGGTAGATATGAGATTTATGCACAGCTTTAAGATTATAGTTATATGTTACTTAGATAAATAGATTGAAATATGCATACATTAAAAACCATAGCAAATGAGAGATGGCAGACACATTCCTGACATGTGGGGATGAGTGGGCATCTTCATTTCAGCAGCCTAGTGCCAGGGCACACAGCAGTAAGTTCAGGTATGGAAATTCCTTGAGTGCATTTGTGGAAAATGTGAATGGACTTTGGCATCTATAGATGTGTAACATTTCTTGGCATCTGGGGAATCTGTGTATGTGACCACACTGCGAGCCTCCATGCCTGTCACAGCATTGTTAAACTGGAATGTGCCAGGGCATTAAGATGCAGATAGTAACTGACAGTTATACATCACTAAAGGTTCTAGAATCCTCACACTGCTGAGAACCTGAACTGGACTGCAGGAGAGAGCAAGCGCCAGCCAGACAGTTTAATGGTCATTGACAATTAACATTTTCTGATTCAAAATATATTAATAAGATAGAAATGTATAAAGCATGAATTATTGCAGCCATACTAAGTGCCAGGCAGAGACCTGTGCAGGCTGTCAGTATACAGTCCACTGGATTTTCTGTTACTATTTTTTCATCAGGAGGGGGCAGCCTGGTTGGCACAGTGGGAGGAGTGGTGTGACACAGGGGGCGGTACAATAGGCGTGGTGTGGCATAGGAGGCAGTGTTGGTGGGGCGGTGGCGCAATTGCATCATAGCCACGCCTCCTGCTATACAATGCAGAGATTACCAGCAGTGTACAGCGGAGGGCGTGGCTACGATGACACGATTCAGGGCCTGATTCAGCAAGGATCGCTATTCTGCTTATACACACGCAACGCAGTTGCTAATATCAACGGTGATATGCAAATGTTTGCATTCGCATTGCGATCGAAGCCTAACATAAGGACGCCCACTTCCCCCTACTCACATCCGTATACTGTAGCTAAACAATCGGTAACATCGGGTAACATCGGACCCATACATTACAGTTAAAGCTGATCAGACCCCATTCAGGAATTGCTTACTTCAGCGCACGCCATGAGGCCTCAGACACATCTGGTATTGCAGTGGCTAATTTATGCACATGTTGAAACGCACTGGTACACCTGCGTTCACCCGACCCCCCCCATCACCACCCCCAAACGGCACTTCCTGTCAATCACTCTGCCATGGGTCTGCGTAGACTCTGCGATCGCTGTCCTGATCGCAGCATCTGGTTCGCGCGTGCGTACTGCGATGCGTGAGCATGCGCAGTGCAAATGAATGGACCGATTGCGTGCATCTAAGCAACTGCTTTCCTTGTTGAATCAGCCCTCCAGTGCAAATCATGTTATCTGCCATCCAAACCGCCCACTGCACACGGTAAGTAGCTAGGTGCGGGTGATGGCCGGCTCTGGAAAAATTGCCCACTTTTCAAGGTGCTGGGAACGCCACCCAATTTTCAGGAGCCTCCCGGACGTTTCGGGTGCGGGGGAGTAGACAAGTATGAGATATATGCGTTTGACTAACACTATTCACTGGCCAGATATGCTGGGGCTAAAGCTTCTGAACCCTGCAGCCCGTGGAGAATCGCCCAGGACTCAGTGACGGCCCACTATGGACTGGGCCAATCACAACTGACCTAGGAACAATTTCAGCAACAAATTGTTTAAATCTGGTACCAAACGCCCGCTCTACCTGAATGTTAGCTGCTGTCCTTAATGTGCATTGCTTATTCACTTTTTATTACATGTTATTATTTCATTGAGTTGGATTGAGTGATGGGCAACCTGACATACTTAAGGGCCACTTGTGCAGCCCTCCAACCTTCAAAAGGGCGGCATAGTTTATTAATTTCTTAGTGAAGGTGGCTGTTTGCTAAAATAAAATATTTAAAGATCTTTCAGACTATGGAATCCTCTATTACTCAGCAGCAGGTACTGCACCAATGCATTGGGTCTGAGGAATAGGTCCAATACATCTGCGATGGTTTGGGACAATTTCCCATTTTGCAGACGATTGGGGGGAAAAAAATCGGTAATGTATGTGGTACACCAATTTCCAATTCTGACCAAAAAACGATCGGAATCGATAAATCAGGCTGTACAACATGTTGGATTTCACCGAGCAGTCAGGGCTGTAGATTGCCAGGGTATGGTAACGATCAGCCGATTTGCCGACCGTTACTAGTAAAATGATGGGCCTCTCACGATTGGCAGATCTGTTATTTGCTATAAATGATCTACAAATCACTGAAACCTATCTGTAATGTATGGGCGCATATTGGTGGATGGGAGAATTGTGAGTAAAAAACGCATGCGTGCGTTATCCATCACCGCTATCACTGCTGCTTGGTGGCACCATCTGTGGAGGTGACACCTAAATAACAGAACAGCTCTGAGATTTTGGTGTCACTCGGTGTGGCCTGCACCCCCCCTAGTGACGCCACTGGAGTGACTATTTATTGTGTATATGTGCGTGTCTGTATGTGTGTGACTGTGTATGTGTATATGAGTGTGACTCTGTGTATATGTGTGTGACTGTGTGTGTGTATATGTGTGTGACTGTGTATGTGTATATGTGTGTGACTGTATGTGTATAAGTGTGTGACTGTGTATGTGTATATGTGTGTGACTGTGTATGTGTGTGACTCTGTGTTTGTGTATATGTGTGTGACTGTGCATGTGTATATGTGTGTGACTGTGTATGTGTATATGTGTGTGACTCTATGTGTATATGTGTGTGACTGTGTATATGTGTGTGACTCTGTGCATGTGTATATGAGTGTGACTGTGTGTGTATATGTGTATGACTGTGTGTGTATATGTGTGTGACTGTGTATGTGTATATGTGTGTGACTCTGTATGTGTATATGTGTGTGACTCTGTGTATGTGTATATGTGTGTGACTGTATGTGTATTTGAGTGTGACTCTGTGTGTATACGTGTGTGACTGTGTGTGTGTACATGTGTGTGACTGTGTATATGTGTGTGACTGTATGTGTATAAGTCTGTGACTGTGTATGTGTATATGTGTGTGACTGTGTATGTGTATATGTGTGTGACTCTGTGTTTGTGTATATGTGTGTGACTGTGTATGTGTATATGTGTGTGACTCTGTGTATATGTATGTGATTGTGTATATGTATATGTGTGTGTCTCTATGTGTATATGTGTGTGACTGTGTATGTGTATATGTGTGTAACTGTATGTGTGTGACTGTGTATGTGTATATGTGTGTGACTCTATGTGTATATGTGTGTGACTGTATATGTGTGTGACTGTGTATGTGTATATGTGTGTGACTGTTCATGTGTATATGAGTGTGACTCTGTGTGTATATGTGTGTGACTGTGTATGTGTATATGTGTGTGACTGTGTATATGTGTATATGTGTGTGACTGTGCATGTGTGTATGAGTGTGACTCTGTGTGTATATGTGTGTGACTGTGTATATGTGTGTGACTGTGTATGTGTATATGTGTGTAACTCTGTGTTTGTGTATATGTGTGTGACTGTATGTGTATATGTGTGTGACTGTGTATGTGTACATGTGTGTGACTGTGTATATGTGTGTGACTGTATGTGTATAAGTCTGTGACTGTGTATGTGTATATGTGTGTGACTGTGTATGTGTATATGTGTGTGACTCTGTGTATGTGTATATGTATGTGATTGTGTATATGTATATGTGTGTGTCTCTATGTGTATATGTGTGTGACTGTGTATGTGTATATGTGTGTAACTGTATGTGTGTGACTGTGTATGTGTATATGTGTGTGACTCTATGTGTATATGTGTGTGACTGTATATGTGTGTGACTGTGTATGTGTATATGTGTGTGACTGTTCATGTGTATATGAGTGTGACTCTGTGTGTATATGTGTGTGACTGTGTATGTGTATTTGTGTGTGACTGTGTATATGTGTATATGTGTGTGACTGTGCATGTGTGTATGAGTGTGACTCTGTGTGTATATGTGTGTGACTGTGTATATGTGTGTGACTGTGTATGTGTATATGTGTGTAACTCTGTGTTTGTGTATATGTGTGTGACTGTGTATGTGTATATGTGTGTGACTGTGTATGTGTATATGTGTGTGACTCTGTGTTTATATGTGTGTGACTGTGTATGTATAAATGTGTGGGACTGTGTGTGTATATGTGTGTGACTGTGTATATGTATACGTGTATGACTGTATGTGTATATGTGTGACTGTATGTGTGTGACTGTGTATATGTGTGTGACTGTATGTGTGTGACTCTGTGTATGTGTATATGTGTGTGACTGTATGTGTGTGACTGTGTATATGTGTGCTAACATACTGCCGTGATTCGCGGGTGTATGGCGGAGCCCAATGCCGTGAATTGCCCGTCCCCATCAGAAGCCTGCCTGATGCTGCAAGTCTGCAAAAACAGGTTAGTGTGTGTGTTGCTGCGTGCTCTCTGTCCCTTCCTCTCTCTGTCTCCCTATCTCTCTTCCCTCCTGTCCTTTCTCCCTCTCTCCCTCTCTGTCAATTGGTTCCCTCTAACAGCACTCTCCCGATAGAAGACCATAGGGTAACGCCATCTTCGCATCGCATTTCAGGGCTTGGTGTATATGAGAAATGTGGTCAAATCCGCTTTTTTGGGGGTTTGACTGCATTTCTACCTTTGATGCATCCTGCCCCTTGTCTCTCCCTCCCTCCTTCTCTCTCTCTAACGCCCCACTCAAAATCCTGCGTTTGCCCCTGGCAGTGTACTAGATCATGTCAGCTATGCTGCCGGCAGTCAGTTCCCAGCAGTGTCGCAGACATGATATAGTATGCTGCCATCTTGCCGGTCAGTGGAGAGATCGGAGAAAAGGTAAGGGGCATAGAAGTCACTGCGTGAGGCCATGGCAATTTTATTGATGGGGCCCCCACAAGCCTTAATCCTTAATCCGGTATGTGTATATGTGTGCAGCTGTATGTGTGTGACTGTGTATGTGTGAGACTGTATGTGTGTAACTCTATGTGTATATGTGTGTTACTGTATGTGTGTGACTGTATATGTGTGTGACACTGTGTATGTGTATATGTGTGTGACTCTGTGTATATGTGTGTGACTTTATATGTATGTGTGCGACTCTGTATATGTGTGTGACTCTTTATATGTATGTGTGCGACTGTATGTGGGTGACTCTTTATGTGTATGTGTGTTACTGTATGTGTATGACTCTATATATGTGTATGACTCTATGTATGTGTGTGACTGTATGTGACTCTTTATGTGTATGTGTGTGACTGTGTGTGACTCTATGTATGTGTATTTGTGCGTGACTGTATGTGTTTGTCTCTGTATGTGTATATGTGCATGACTATGTGTATATGTGCATGACTGTATGTGTGTGTCTCTGTGTATGTGTATATGTGCATGACTGTATGTGTGTGTATGTGTATATGTGCATGACTGTATGAGTGTGTCTGTATGTATGTGTATATGTGCATGACTGTATGAGTGTGTCTCTATGTATGTGTATATGTGCATGACTGTATGTGTGTGTCTCTATGTATGTGTATATATGCGTGACTGTATGTGTGTCTATGTAGGTGTATATGTACATGAGTGTATGTGTGTGACTATGTATGTGTATATGTGCGTGACTGTATGTGTGTCTATGTAGGTGTATATGTGCATGAGTGTATGTGTGTGTCTCTGTGTAGGTGTATATGTGTGTGTCTCTGTAGGTGTATATGTGCTTGACTGTATGTGTGTGTCTCTGTGGACAGGATGCATGGCGCATTGCAATTTGAATGTGATTCATCCCACCACTCATCGCAAGCATATGCTTGAAGAAAATCACAAAGGATAAGCTCTCCCGATAAGATCTGTCCTTTGCGGCAGAAGGATTTCCAGGTTTAGGACCCGGGAGTCCTTCTGCGCATGCGTCAAGTGACCCACGTGCCGCGGGGGGTGCTGAGAGGAATCCGATTGTATCCCTCTCATGGGGAATTGCGAATAGAAGCCTATAGGTTTGTATCGGATAACGCTATTTAAAGATGACGTTCGCGACTGCATCCGATTCAGCTGTGTGACTCATGGCTATGCTCATCTTTCATGTGTACACTTACGCCACGCACACGAGGAACCAATCTCCGCGTCCCAAATATTGCAATTTAGGGCCCCCAGACTTGAGTGCCTCGGGCCCCCACAAGCCTTAAGTGCATTTTATAGTCAATGTGCCATAGTGTTTTTTTCTACCATATCACAAAAATATATTGCTCATTATATATCAGCTCTATGCATTTAAATAATTAATAATTCATATGTAACTAAATAATATAATCTAAGTGTGTATAAAGCACAACACTAACATTCCACCATCTGCATGGAGAAGGGTTTTATAGTGATTGGAAGTTCTCTCCGCCCTTCACCCAGATTCATTCCCTGTTCCAAAAATAGGTGTTCAGTCATAAATGTGTGTGAGCGATGGTTCAAAGGCATTAAACACATGGGTTATTACCAGCCATACGCAATGCAACAAGGAGAAGGCAGAAAGCAGTAAGGAAAAGTAAGTGAGAAAAATCAAGGACAGAGGAACCTTCTTACAGCAAGTCATGTACAGGAGGGAAGATTGCTGATGTAAGGAAAAAGCACAATTAGGAACAGACAAATTTAAGTTTTTTTCCCCTTGTGTAGAAAACATCCATATTTTGTATTTATATATATATATAACCTGTATACCACTCATAGGGCCTGATTTATAGTTGTTCATTATTGCACTGACGCTGCATCTTTGTAAGGAGCAATGAATGCAGGTGCACACTCAGGGCCTCATTCAGACCCGGTCGCTAAGAAGTGTTCACTCGTAGCTGGTGATGTTTCGCATTGTGCGCAGGCGTATGCATCGCAGTGCGCGTGCGCGATCTAGTCCGAGCGGTCGGGAAGCGTACGATCGCCGAGCATAGACAGCCCAGCAGAGTGAATGACAGGACAAGCCATTTGTTGGTGGTAACCAGGGCTGGCTACTAGAAACGGGGGAGTGGAGGTGCGAACGCAGGCGAGCCTGAGTGTCTTAACACCGTTTCAGAGGCAGCGTCATAGGACACGTCACCTGGTTGTATTTCACACTGAAGTGCTTGCGGTAGGGTATGGTCAACCTCGAGCGCTGCTAATGCATCCGATGTACCGATGGTTGCATACACTTCCTGGAGATGGCGTGCGCAAGTGGGCGTCTTAAGACAGGCTGGTGGGCGTCTGCAGGGCCGGCTCCAGGGTTCGGAGCACCCTCTGCCGGCCCTCAAGATGGCGCCCTAACATCGCGCACAGCTTCGATATGCGCGCGACCGAATTTGGGACGTGGCCTAATTACCATAGGCCAAGCCCCCTATGTGACGTTATTTGGAGGCGTGCCCGCATGGCACGCCTCCAAATTACTTCGGGCTGGGGGTAAAGCCCAGCACTCCGTCACTGGCTGGGCTTCCTCCAGCCCTCTCCCGTCAGTGAACGGTTGCCGCGCTTCTCCCGTCAGTGAACGGTTGCCGCGCGCATGTGCGCGACATCCATTTACTCTTCGGGGGTCCGGCACCGCTGTACAGCTGCGGCGGTGGGGGTCCCCAGCCTCCCGATTTGACCACCCGCGGGCCACTTCGGGATGCTGGGGAGGGGTGCCGCCCCTCTACGGGTGGCGCCCCTGTGCGACCGCACTGGTCGAACCCCCCTAGAGCCGGCCCTGGGCGTCTGCATACACAAAGTGATAGCACGCCAGGACATAGTGGGCATGCTTATGCCTTGCCGTTGCGATCGCCTGCCTTGCCGTCACTTAGCTCAAGCGAGCGGATCTGAATCGAGCCCTCAGTACTAAGGGCCTGAATCAGCAGCTTACGCGATTGCAACTACCTACGCACTGTGATTACGGACGCACAGAGGAATCCATCGCAGAGTGAGTGACAGGCTGTGAGCGTTTGGGGGTGGTGATGGGGGAGTGGTTGGAGAAACGCAGGTGTGCCTGTCCATTTAAAACTGTTGCATGGGCGTGCATAAATTAGCATAAATTAGCCACTGCGATTACATACACAGCCTGAGTACTCACTGCGTGCGACCGAGACTTTACTTACCTGCTGTAATTGTGCATGATGGGCCGTTGTGCGTTGATGGTACCGATGTATACGCAGGAGTGCGAGGTAGTACGGATGTGAGAGAGCAGCAGTGGGCGTCTCTATGCTGGCTGAGCTGTGGCAGGCATTAGCATATTTTCGTTTTCGTAGCTGCTTTCCGTACGAAATTGCAGCTTCAACTGCGATTCGTACTGAATCAGGCCCTAAGAACAATGGCCCTCATTCAGACCCACTTGCAAGCGGGCGCACGTACGTTAGGCGTACGTACAAAAATATTTAAATTCAATGGCTCGCTCGTATTTTCGTTCGCATCTAAAATTCCTCCCTAAACTCTGACGACCCCTCCTCTAACTAACGAGCGTACGAAATAGCGAGCGTACATCCCCGAAATGGCTTGAAAGGAACGCACGCACACGTATAAACAGGAAGTGGCCTTGTCAGATGTCGATTACCTGCTCCTTTATTCTGCCTACCTCCATCAATCGTATCATGGCAATCAATGTATCAATTAGCTTAATTGTTTGTTTTTTTTCAACACAATGCAAGAAACTTTACTCTTGTCCGTGTTTGTGTTTACCCGCAGAATACGTACGGATGAAACATTCGCTTTTATTGTTCAAAAAACATGTGAACCACAATTAAACAATTGTACTATTGCTGTGGATCCCCGCATATTTCCCTGGGTTCATTTCTTTATTTAAATTTGCTTACGCATGTCACTGCATCAAGCCTATCCTAACTCTCCAGAGATTTCTGGCCCTGTCGAACACATGACTCATACACTAACCAATAAAATTGCTCCTGTTAATTTCCAAAATACATTAGCCAATCAGAAAATTTTTACACACTTTATCAAAAATGATTTTTAAGAAAAACACCATTGCCATCATGAGAGCCTCCGCATTCACCAGGCGTGAGCTGCTGGTGCTTACGGAGGTCATGGATCGCCGGATCACCAGCCAGCCTCAACCCATGACCAACCGGCAGAAGCGCTCCGCGTATGCGGAGGTACGGTCCCGCCTGCGGTCCTTCGGCTCACGCCGAAACATCGGGCAGCTGGAGCGCAGGTGGTCCGACCTGCAACGGCGAATGCCCCGCTTGCTGGCATGCTTTCGCATGCAGATCCTGGCAAGTAAGTGTTATGTATTGTGGTTTTCATGTTTGTGTTTGTGGGGCAAACTGCGTGTGCATGTTTTCCTGTCTGTTCTATTTATTATTTGTACTCATATCTGCGTGTGCATGTTTTCCTGTCTGTTCTATTTATTATTTGTACTCATATCTGCGTGTGCATGTTTTCCTGTCTGTTCTATTTATTATTTGTACTCATATCTGCGTCTGCATGTTTTCCTGTCTGTTCTATTTATTATTTGTACTCATATCTGCGTCTGCATGTTTTCCTGTCTGTTCTATTTATTATTTGTACTCATATCTGCGTCTGCATGTTTTCCTGTCTGTTCTATTTATTATTTGTACTCATATCTGCGTGTGCATGTTTTCCTGTCTGTTCTATTTATTATTTGTACTCATATCTGCGTCTGCATGTTTTCCTGTCTGTTCTATTTATTATTTGTACTCATATCTGCGTCTGCATGTTTTCCTGTCTGTTCTATTTATTATTTGTACTCATATCTGCGTCTGCATGTTTTCCTGTCTGTTCTATTTATTATTTGTACTCATATCTGCGTGTGCATGTTTTCCTGTCTGTTCTATTTATTATTTGTACTCATATCTGCGTGTGCATGTTTTCCTGTCTGTTCTATTTATTATTTGTACTCATATCTGCGTGTGCATGTTTTTCTGTCTGTTCTATTTATTATTTGTACTCATATCTGCGTGTGCATGTTTTCCTGTCTGTTCTATTTATTATTTGTACTCATATCTGCGTGTGCATGTTTTCCTGTCTGTTCTATTTATTATTTGTACTCATATCTGCGTGTGCATGTTTTCCTGTCTGTTCTATTTATTATTGGTACTCATATCTGCGTCTGCATGTTTTCCCTCTTTTTCTGAATTTTTAATTCTACTGCTTTTTTTTTTGGTTTTATTTTTTATTATTTTTTTTTTTTTTGTTTGTTTGCCCGGATTTGTCCATAAACTAAACGCAATTTATTTGACATATTTTAGGGGGACAGCCAAGACTCCGCCGTCAACGTCGGCGTTCCCGCCCACTCTCCCCAACCCCCAGCCAACACTCCACCCCAAATCTTTCCCCTATTCCCCACTCCTCCCCATCCTTCCCAGACCCTCTCCCGGAAATGTCGGGCCTCCTTCCCCTCCGTCCCACTTCCCCCTCTCCTCCACCCACCCCTCTTCCAATTACCCCCTCCCCGGAGTCCAGCATAACTCCGCCCCATTCTTTGGGGAATGACGGATCCTCCGAGGAGGATCATGGAGGTTTGGCCGGAGCTCCCGATTTGTTTCCCGGTATATTTTTTATTTATTTTTTTTAAAGCACAAACTGTTTGTATGTAATCATGTGTCGTGCCTTTCTTCGTGTTTTTGTGGCTTGACTTTTGTTGATTGTGAAGGTTTGCCTTTACCTCTTCCTGGTGATTTAAGCATACACATATCATACCTGTGGGAATTTGTACCTAGGTCTTGTATTTTTGCCAGCCCACCCTTTTTATTTCTGTTTTTGGGTTTAGGAGTGATTTGGTTTTTTTTTTATGTTTTTCTGTGGAGTCCCTATTGTTGTATTAACCCACACACTTTTCTCACCCACAGAGGAACAGAGGCGTCGGCAAGAGGTGGCGGATGTTGTGGGGCAGATGCGCCACCATGTAATCGGCCTACTGGTGGCCCTCTACCGGCTGTCTGGCCTCCTTCGGCATTAGATTTTTTTTTTTTGTTCTATTTTCCAAATAAATTTATTAAGACAAATATACGTTGTGGCTCATTTTTAAAAACCAAAACCAAGATAGTTTAGCCTGACATAAGTTCCTGCAAGGATTTCCCTTTTTTAAAAGTTAGATTGTGTTTTGTCTTTGTATGTCAAACAGACACCAGAAACACATAACAGTAACAATGTCATTTCCCTTTTTGGGTGTAGTGTCAATTTCAGATTTCTACATTTTCCAGGTTCCTACTTGGTGCGCAAGCTGCTTAGGCCAATCTTACAAATCCCAAGGTTGGGCCAGGCTTCCTTTTGGTGTGGATTGGGAAGCTGAAAACATATTTCAGTTTTGCTCAACTGGCGTCAGTACTGGTTTACCCCTTAGTCAAATGTAACTTGTGTTAACCTGGTTACACTTGCTGTTAACGTCCCAAAAAAGGAAGACCATTTCACTCTTCAAACATTTATTGACAACATAACAGAGAAAACAAAGTGGTAACTCCCAAAAAAAATACACAGTGATAAATTCAAATACAACACATACCAAGAAATAATTAAATAAAAACACAAAATCAAGAACTGGTTGACGAAGGACCATGCCAACATGATTCCACAAACATGGCGTTGCGATATGGGTTCAAGAATATATGCCCAAAAGGACCAGATCCAGGTTTGGTAAGGGTAGCAGGAAGTAGTGAGCGTTGGAGTGCCAAAGATTATGTGAACAAACAGAAGATGGTGAGAAAAATAAAAATAAATTAGATGTTCGCCAAAAAACACAAACACATTAGGTATAAACACTGGAGTTTTGTTCAAACTTACCTAAAAAATCTGGCCACCACATCATCGCGTATGGCCCCCCCACATACTGACCTTCGACCAACCTCGGGGGGGCCATCCTCAGGTAAGGCATCCTCTGGCTGCATTGGGACACCACTCCTTATGGCAATGTTGTGAAATATCCCACACAGGACCACAATTTTCGACACCATATCCGGCACATACATGAGCTCGCCACCAGAGCGGTGGAGGCATCTGAATCGGCCTTTTAAAAGGCCGATACAGCGCTCCACCACTTGCCTGGTGGCTGTAAGTGCGGAATTATACGCACTTTGTGGCCCTGGTGTGGGAGCCAAATAAGGAGTGAGCAGCCAGGACATGCAAGGGTATCCACTGTCTCCTGTGAACAAAAATAGACCACATCAGGAACACTGTGTATCAAGCTTAACATTGTTATGTACTAAAGGTCTCCACTTACCCAGAAGCCACGCATCACCAGCTTGTAGGTTGGTTAATTTCTGCCATATCCCTGATTGCCGGATGACGAAGGAGTCATGAGCACTTCCGGGTAATTTAGCATTCAGGGACAGGATCTGGTGGGAGGCATCACATACCACCATTACATTCAGGGAGTGATAGTGTTTCCTGTTTCTAAATATTGCCTCCAGCCGTGCTGGAGGCTGAAGTGGTATGTGAGTACCATCCACAACCCCTATGATGTGTGGGAAGCCAGCTATTTGGTAAAAATTGGCCTTGGCCACACTAAGGGCACCCATATCCAAAGGCATTTTAATAAAATGATGGAGGTGCTTGAAAAGTGCCTCCATCACTGCCCTCAGGATCCTGGAAAAGGAGGATTGGGAGATGCCCGCCACTATTCCCACCGTTGTTTGAAATGATCCTGAGGCACAGAAATGTAACACCGCCATAAATTGCGTCAGTGGTGGTATTGCTGTTGGACTGTCAATTTGCCGCTCAAGATCACTTTCTATTAATGAGAGAGTGTCTATGATGATTTTGGGAGGTAGACGGTAGCATCTTAAAACCTCATCATCGGGCATTCCAAAAAGGGTGACACGTGTTCGAAATATCTGGGGCCTTGCATGCCTACGATGCCTACGCCTGGGACGAGTTTGAGGTTGGTCGTCTTCCGGGAGCAGGGCCAGAACAATTCGCCCCAGATCTACCTGAAATTCAAAGTTTACAATGTAAGGCTTTTGACCCACCCCAAAAGTAAGAAAAAACAACTTAGCTTTCTGATACCATCCATAGCTGCTTACATGCCGGGGTATTGTCATGATACGTATAAACTGTAAAAAAGCCAACAATGAGACTTCAAAAATTTAGAGGGTGTTTTTTTTGTTTAAAAATTGTTGCAAGCCAACACAGAAAATAGCGGAAAAACACATTTGGCCATCGATGAAAACTACATTGCACACCGTACGTCAAATAGGGTTCAAATGGACCCAAAAAATGGAAAAGGGAAAAGCAAAACTGGATTATATGATGAATAAGCCGTCAAAAATGCGGTAAATAATTCGCAAATGCAAGTCACTACACCAACAGTCAAAAATGCGGTAATTAATTCGCAAATGCAAGTCACTACACCAACAGTCAAAAATGCGGTAATTAATTCGCAAATGCAAGACAAAAAATGGACTTACCCAACTCGAATATATAAGATTTCCACAAAAAACTTCTTTGGGTCCGAAAACAAAAAAAAACTAAAAAAGATGAAATGAGTGTTAAACAAATTAACGAACCACAAAACAGAAGAATACACCAATTGGCCACAAATTTGAATGCACAAAACTTACCAAATCAGGAAAGGATGTTGAAAAAATGAAAAAAATGCGAACGGAAAAACCAAAGAAATGTAGCAAAAACAAACAAAAAAACAACTCTGCAAAATCCTCCAAACGCAACCAACCAAATCCAAACCACTTAACCGACAACACTCCAACAACCCCACCTCGAATCCACACACACCAAGCCATAAATAGTGTTTATTTTCCCACACAAATTAAGGATGAATCATAGGGACGCACAATCAATGATGCGGCCGCAAACTAAGGACGCATGTATAAATACGTCACGAAATCACATAGAATTTCTGGATGATTTCATGCTGGAAGCAGAGACATGGCTTCAAACCAGGGAAACAATGGTCAAAATTGCGGCGGTAAGGCCTTCATGCATTTTGTGTCAATGATTCTTTTAAAACATAATATTGTGCAAGTTGTGAAGTGGCTAAATCTGCATATTTACCCAAATAGGTGAGGAGGATGACATGGAAGAGACTGCTGGCCCCAGTCAACCCGCCAAAGCTGCCAAAAAAAAAAGGCAGCCACATTTCACAAGCAAGGAGATGGAGGTTTTGATCCAGAAGTGCGTTGACATCCTGCCCTAGGCAGCCAGGAATATGAGCCAAAGCCAGAAGTGGAGAATGTGGGAGGAGGTCGCCGTTGCTGTCAATAGGGTGGGTGATTATGTCCGTCTAGCCCGGGATGTCAAACGGCGGTAAGTAAACACTTTCCCATCCTATAAACAAACCCCATTGTAAAAAAAAGGATAATGGTTCCAAATTCATTCCACAGATGGGCAGACTTCAAATATCGTCTCAAACAAAAACTTGCCGACAGGGCTAGGCATGCAAGGGGGACAGGTGGGGGTCCCACCCCTGTGTCATTGGAGTTGACAGACTTAGAAGAGATGGCACAGGGGTGTGTGCAGGCTGTGGAGGTGTTTGGCGTGTCCAACATGGATACGGACATGCCAGACTTTGCGGCTCCTCATGTTGGCCAAGGTAAGTCTTGTGATGTCACCAACTCAGAAATGCTATTGTGCCAATATGTAGATTCTAATGTGAGTCTTTTCTCCAATTTCCTAACAGAGACAGAGGCGGATGAGTCTGCTCCAGAGGGGAGCCTTGGCCGCAGAATTTCTGCTGACTCTGCAGGGGAGGAACCAGTACATCCGGCTGAGGACCCTGCAGAAGCCAGTCCAGGGCGTGCCCCCTCGCAGGCAATGGGCCTCCTCACAGAACTCAATTTTAAATCGGATTGCCATACGGAGATTCTGCAGAGGATGGACGCCAGTCTGATACGGGTGGCTGAGGCCCTGGAGCAAAATGCTGCGGCCAACGTGACCATTGGTCAGGCCCTGGCGGAAAATACCAGGGCCAACATCCGCATCGCCGATGCCCTGGAGCAGCTCGTTCGCCAGCACATGGTGGAGCCGACCTCCCTTCCTGCCGGAACATCCGGATCCTCCACCTCTGGCACAACATCAGGCAATCCTCCAAATGTGCCTAGCCCTGTGCCTAGTCCAGAGGCCACAACATCTGCCTCTGGACAGGCCAGCCCGATGGCATCCCGGACCCGGTCTGGCGCCCACCCTCACCCAGCCAAACGGGCGAGAAAACGGTGACAGCAATGGCGACTTTTCCCACACTCCTTCTGTGCTTGGCTCATATTCATTTCTGGTCAAAACTTCCCTCTCCTTTCTTGTGAAATGTTTTTAAATTTTGTATTTACGCTTATGTTAGTAGTTATGTTATTTTTTTTTTTGGATCAAATATCTTGGCCACAAAAAAAGGCAATACAATATTAGGCCAATTTGTTTGTGTGTAAACAATAAATTAAAAACAAAACACTGACATTGTATTGTGACATTATTGGACAAATGGGTTACATTTAATCCTGGCCTTAAACGCAAAAACTGACCCTCTTTAAAAAAAAAAAAGGCCTCTTTAAGGAACGTTTAAAAAATCACATAGCGATGCAAATTCCACAGTAAACCAAAAAAAAGGGGAGCTAATTAAAAGATGATGACATTATTGTTACAATAGGCCATAACCACCAAATTGTGGCCAAAATAAAACCCCAAAAATGTACGCTAATTGATTGTGTAATCATGACATTAGCAGCTCTGATTTCCACCTGCGTACGCTTTTGTGCTATCCCAATAAACTGCTTTCCAAACACATACCAAGCCGGATTTCAATACAACACTAATTACTTTACTGACCAGCCGCGATTAATCGCTGCACCATCGTGGAGTCCCGGGACGGAGGAGAAGGCCATCGCCAATGTGGTCGAGTAATCTTGACCCTAAGCTGTGCGAGCATTTTGAAGGGAAAGCGGATGTTCCAGTGACGTATGAGACGGTCCGAACACATTTGACGTTCGCATCTGCTAATGTATGTACGCCCCAAAAACGCCTCGCCACGCCTGCGTTTTTTCATCTCCACCCCCGTCAACACCCAAAAACGCCCTGTTCTGTCAATCACATTTGACATGTCACTTCCTGTACGCTATTTTAGGAACGAGAGAAAAAAAGCTCGCAATCTGCCGTACGCACATGCGCAGTGTAACACCGACGCATGCGCGGTTAGTCAACATCGGAACGCAACGAGCGTACTGTTGTTAACGTGCGGCTCTGAATGAGGGCCAATGATCGTCAAAAAAAATCCTGATAAACTGCAATTATCAAGAAGTATAACTGAGATTCTTAGTACATGTTTGACCATCCACCACGTCAAGGTGAACCCCATCAGATGGGTCCCTAGCATCACTAATACTGACACATTATGTCAAGTTATGCATGACTTACCTATAATAGTGCCCATTCTAATATGTAGACAGCAATGTAGGAACTTGGGGGGTCATTCAGACCCAGTCGTTAGCGCCGATGCGCTCGGACCGGGTCGATGGCCCCCCACAGAGCATGCGCACGACGGCGCCGGCACCGTCGTGCGCATGCGTGAGACCTGCTACGACCGACAGCGCCCGTCGTAGCGGGTCTCGATCCAAAGGGGGCGAGCTGTCGATGTTGATTGACAGCTCGCCCCGTTTGGAAGGCGGGCCGGGGGGGTGGCAGCCCAAACGGAGGCGTTCCCATGGGAACGCCTACCGTTTGGGTGAGCGGCCCCACTGACATCACTAGTGATGTCAGTGGAGAGCTTCCGGCTCTGACAGAGCCAGAAGCTCTCCGGGGCTTACGACAAGGGAGACCCTACCATAGGGTCTCGTCGTAAGCCCCGACCATCGAGACCATCACCGGAGCGGTCGTTAGAGCTGTGGGTGTTAACCCACAGCCTAATGACTGCAACAGAGGCGGGCGGTCAGGATGCAAGTGGCCGCCCAGTTTCTGAGCGACCGCTTGCATCCTCCGACCGCCTCTGAAGAGGCCCTTGGACTGATCAAAAACACCCAGATTGGAGGGGTGCTAATACAAGCAGAATGAGTCTCAGCCTTCAAGTGTACAATATATACACAAATATAGAGGAAAGGGGGAGGGGGCTTGGACTTCATACCCTAATTTTATACATAATAAGAGGTGCTACTTAGGGATGTGCGCCGGACCATTTTTGCCAGATTTGGATTTGGTTCTAATTCGTCGTCCGGTTTTGGATTTGGATTTGCCAAACTGCAGTGACTGGCTTTGGATTTGGATTTTTTTACAAAAATTGACAAAAGAAAGCTAAAATCACATAAATTGGGCTTTTTCTTCTTCCTAGAGTATTATTAACCTCAATAACATTAATTTCCAGCCACTTACATTCAATATAGACCACCTCACAGTTTAAATTACAGTTTTCACCATTATTGGCCAAAGATTGCAGTGAGCTGACTGGTTACCAAGCGACAAAGCAGCAGCACAACGACACAGACACCACAGTATAAAGCACATCTATGACACATTGCCTCACAGCAGTGGCAGAAATGAAAAGTAGTGCACCCACCCAGTGGGGTACGGCCAGCAGAATCACAGTACTTGTTTACAAAGTGGTCTACGGCCCAAGGAGTCACAGTGCACAATCTTATTCACATTACACCACACATAGTGCCCCTGATTCACATTACACCATAAAGTAGTGTCTCTTATTTATGTTACGACACACAGTAGTGCCCCTTTTACACAATGCCCACAGTAGTGACCCTTTTACACAATGCCCACAGTAGTGACCCTTATATACAAAGCCCACAGTAGTAATGCCCCTTATACAATGCCCACAGTAGTGCCCCTTTTACACAATGCCCACAGTAGTGACCCTTTTACACAATGCCCACAGTAGTGACCCTTTTACACAATGCCCACAGCATTGACCCTTATACACAAATCCCACAGTAGTAGTTGAACTTATACAATGCCCCCAGCAGTGGTGTCCCTTACACAATGCCCCCAGTAGTGGTGCCCCCTATACAGTCCCCTTAGTAGTAGGGCCCCCTATGCAGTGCCCCTAGTAGTAGTATGCCCCCCAGTAGCAGTGCCCCCAGTAGTAGTGCCCCCATTAGCTTACCCCCACCAGCAGTGCCCCCTGTAGTAGTATGCCCCCCCAGTAGTAGTGCCCCCATTAGCAGGCCCCCAGTAGTAGTATGCCCCCAGTAGTAGTATTGCCCCCATTAGCATGCCCCCAGTAGTATGCCTCCCGTAGCAGGCCCCCGGTAGTAGTGCCCCCATTAGCATGCCCCCGAGTAGTATGCCCCCCAGTAGCAGTGCCCCCAGTAGTATGCCCCCCAGTAGTAGTGCCCCCATTAGCATGACCCCAGTAGTAGTATTCCCCCCAGTAGCAGTGCCCCCATTAGCATGCCCCCCAGTAGTATGCCCCCCAGTAGTAGTGCCCCCATTAGCATGCCCCCAGTAGTAGTATGCCCCCCAGTAGTATGCCCCCAGTAGCATGCCCCCAGTAGTAGTATGCCCCCCAGTAGCAGTGCCCCCAGTAGCAGGCCCCCAGTAGTAGTGTCCCCATTAGCAGGCCCCCAGTAGTAGTAAGCCCCCCTGTGGCAGTGCCCCCATTAGCAGGCCCCCAGTAGCGCACCCTTACAAACACATATAAAAAAAGAAAAACTTACCTGAATCCCCGCTCCTGCCGTCGTCCGCTCTGCTCTGCTGTATTACGCGCTGAGGGAACCGGAAGACGGAGCTCATGAGTGAGCTCCAACCGGCTCCCTCCATGCAGCAGCCAATGAGAGTCTGTGTGACTCTCATTGGCTGCTATTACAAACACACAGCTGCTGCTGGTGGCTGTGTGTTTGTGTAGGGCAGACCGCTATCACAGCAGTCTGCCCTACACTAGAGGAGCCCTGACGTCGGCTTCTCTTGCGAGAATCCGACATCAGGAGGCCGCCGTTCGGCCTCGAACGGCGATCCGAGTCAGGCAGGGAACACCCGAACAGGGTTCGGGTGTACTCGGATCCCCTATGTTCGGAGAGGTTCGGATTCCACAGAATCCGAACCGCTCATCTCTAGTGCTACTATGCTGAGACTCAGAGCCGTAACTAGACATTGTGGTCCCCTGTGCCACAAAGACCATTGGTGCCCCCCATTTTTTAAGTATAAAACTCATGGCGTAGGGGCATGGCTCTACAGCGCACCCCCATGTTCATCTCCGGTGAGATAGTGTACCAGATTGTATTTTGCCACTGTAACTCCGAATCAGGGCTATCATAATTAAACATATGGATAAGGAAAATGTAGTATACAGGTGTATGCTTAGAAAGTATAATAAAATTTGTATGTATTGGGCTGTGACCTGGATTATAAGTATTTGGTGGCATTGTGAGTAATGCACCTCATTTATCAACAAGTTTTATCACTCACAACGAGTAATAAAACTCATCGCGTATGATAATGGTGCTCCAGCCAATTAGGTCCCAACTGTCATCTGTTTGAAAAATGACAGTTGGGAGCTGATTGGCTGGAGCACCATTTATCATACAGTACTTGTTGCGTGTGATAAAACTCGTTGACAAATGTGCCCTATATAATCAGCCCTAACGCTGCTATACATGCACTGGTGGCAGTTAAGTGGAGGACACAACTCTCCAGAAGCCCCGAGCACCAGTGAGACTAGAATCACCACATGCTGGGGCCAAGAGTCAATTGGGCTGAAGATGGAAAGGAAGCAGCTCAGGGAGGGCACTTTATAAGTGAAGACCGACGTTGCTGAGGAGGACTGTGCCGTTTACCTTACAAGCCAGTGAGATCTGCTGCTAGGGGCCACGGCTGACAGAGCATACTACGCTGAGGCTGCTGCGGGAGGTCTGTGCTCCGGAGAACAGCGCTACCCTCTAGAGATGTTGCCTGGGGCCTTGGTGAAGAGGCAGCCCCAGACTGCTCGAGTCACCCCTGCAGCAGAGGTCCGACCACAAAAGGAGGAGCAGCTCATGATTAGAAGTGGGGAGGAGAGCCAGTAAGCTGCGGCGTCCTCCAATAAGGGAGTGGGAGCAAACAGGTCTGCGCAGTATTGCACCCCTTTGCACACATCCATAGAGCATATGAGCAGTGCAGTAACTGGGCCGTGGGGCAGCGACGGTGCCGCCTACACAGCCCTGTGCTCTGTGCGGTGGCACCGCTCACACACCCCTACTTATGGCCCTGCTGAGAATTGTAGTACAATGCAGGGAACAAAGAATGCAGGTGCAGACTCAGTACTAAGAATGATGCGTCATTGTACGCAGCGACTGTGCAATACTGTACAGCTAATATGTTAGTGTTACAGGAGGCGTCTAAGGAGAAAAGACGCAACGCAGATCTAAGAGTTGTATCCTAAGACGCAGTATCAGATCACCATTGGGAACATCGGTCGCAATGGTCGAAGCCATCGGCCATCTGAGTTAAGGGGCCCATACATCTGTGATCCGTTTCCATGAACCGCTAATTTATAAAACGGACCACGTCGTTGCCCCCAAACGATTGTTTGTGTACATATCCGATGGTTACTGATTGACGTATGAAAAGGATCTCTACTGTGCATGTGCTGATCAGTGTCTGCATGTCCCCAAGCCACAGCATGATTGACATCTATCTCTCTCTCTCTCTCTCTCTCTCTATATATATATATCTACCTACAGTATCTCATATGTATCTATCTCATATCTATCTAATATATATCTGTCTCATATCTATCTATCTCATATATTTATATCTATCTTATATCCATCTATCTCATATCTATCTATCTCATCTTTATCTATCTCATATCTATCTATCTATCTAATATCTATCTATCTCACATCTATCTATCTCATATTTATCTATATACCTCATATCTATATATCTATCTCATATCTATCTATCTATCTCATATCTATCTATCTCACTTCTATCTATCTCATATTTATCTATATACCTCATATCTATATATCTATCTCATATCTATATATATATATATCATATTTATCTATATACCTCATATCTATATATATATATATATATCTCATATCTATCTATCTATCTATCTCATATTTATCTATATACCTCATATCTATATATATATATATATATATATATCTCATATCTATCTATCTCACATCTATCTATCTCATTTATCTATATACCTCATATCTATATATCTATCTCATATTTATCTATATACCTCATATCTATATATATATATATATATATATATATCATATCTATCTATCTCATATCTATCTATCTAATTTCTATCTATCTATTTCATATCTACCTATCTATCTATCTCATATCTATCTATCTATCTATCTATCTATCTATCTATCTATCTATCTCTCATATCTATATGTCTATCTATCTATCTCTCATATCTATATGTCTATCTATCTATCTCATATCTATTTATCTATCTATCTCATCTATCTATCTATATGTCTCTATCTACCTAATATATATATATCTATTAACTCATATCTGTCTACCTATCTATCTCATATCTATAATCTATCTCATATCTATCTAACATCTGTATCTATCTCATATCTATCTGTCTATCTCATATCTAACTATCTCATATCTATCTATCTATCTCATATCTATCTATCTATCTATATATATATATATTTCATATCTATCTATCTCACTTCTATTTATCTATCTATCTCATATCTATATGTCTATCTATCTCATATCTATCTATCTCATATCTATTTATCTCATATCTATCTATATCTATCTATTTATCTCACATCTGTCTATCTTTATCTATCTCATATCTATCTATCTCACATCTATCTATCTCATATTTATCTATATACCTCATATCTATATATCTATCTCATATCTATCTAATATCTATCTCATCTTTATCTATCTATCTATCTCATATCTATATGTCAATCTATTTAACTATCTATCTATCTCTCATATCTATATGTCTATCTATCTCATATATATCTATCTATCGTCTCATATCTATCTATCTCATATCTATTTATCTATCTATCTCATATCTATCTATCTATATATATATATATATATCTATTTCATATCTATCTATCTCACATCTATTTATCTATCTATCTCATATCTATATGTCTATCTATCTATCTCATATCTATATATCTATCTCATATATATCTATCTCACATCTGTATCTATCTCATATCTATATGTCTATCTATTTAACTATCTATCTATCTCTCATATCTATATGTCTATCTATCTATCTCATATCTATCTATATCTATCTATCTATTTCATATCTATATCTCATATGTATATGTCTATCTACCTAATATCTATATATCTCACTCATATCTGTCTACCTATCTATCTCATATCTATAATCTCTCATATCTAACTATCTCATATCTATCTATCTCATATCTATCTATATCTATCTATCTATCTTACATCTGTCTATCTTTATCTATATCATATCTATCTATCTATCTCATATCTGTCTCATATCTAACTATCTCATATTTATATCTATCTATCCCACATCTGTCTATCTTTATCTATCTCATATCTGTCTATCTATCTCATATCTATCTATCTTACATCTATCTATCTCATATTTATCTATATACCTCATATCTATATATCTATCTCATATCTATCTATCTATTTCATATCTATCTAATATCTATCTATCTCATCTTTATCTATCATATCTATCTATTTCATATCTGCCTATCTATCTATCTCATATCTATCTATCTATCTATCTATCTATCTATCTCTCATATCTATATGTCTATCTATCTCATATCTATCTATATCTATCTATTTCATATCTCATATCTATATGTCTATCTATCTACCTAATATCTATATATCTAACTCATATCTGTCTACCTATCTATCTCATATCTATAATCTATTTCATATCTATCTATCTCATATCTATCTAGCTATCTATCGTCTCATATCTATCTATCTCATATCTATTTATCTATCAATCTCATATCTATCTATATATATCTATTTCATATCTATCTATCTATCTCATATCTATTTATCTATCTATCTCATATCTATATATATCTATCTATTTCATATCTATCTATCTTATATCTATATGTCTATCTATCTATCTCATATCTATATATCTATCTCATACCTATCTATCTCACATCTGTATCTATCTCATCTATCTGTCTATCTCATATCTAACTATCTCCTATCTAACTATCTCATATCTATCTATCTCATATATATCTATCTCATATCTATTTATCTCATATCTATATCTATCTATCTCACATCTGTATCTATCTCATATCTACATATCATCTATCTCATATCTATCTATTTAATATCTATCTATATATCTCATATCTGTCTATCTATATATCTCAAATATATCTATCTCATATCTATCTGTCTCATATCTATCTATCTCATATCTATATGTCTCATATCTATCTATCTATCATCTATTTCATATCTGTCTATTCATCTTTCTATCTATCTCATATCTGTTTATCTTATATCTATCTCATATACAGTATATATATCTGTCTATCTATCATATATCTCATATCTATCTTTCTATATCTATATTTCTCATATCTCTATCTCATATCAATATATATTTATCATAACTATCTCATATCTATCTGTCTGTCTATCTCTATCTATCCATCTCATATCTATCTATAATATATCTCATATCTATCGTATCTATCATATATCTCATACAGTCAGGTGCATAAATATTGGGACATGGACAGAATTTTCATATTTTGGCCTCTATTATCCACCACAATGGCTTTGAAATGAAACAAACAAGATGTGCTTTAACTGCAGACTTTCAGATTTAATTTGAGGGTAATTACATCCAAATCAGGTGAACGTGTAGGAATTACAACGGTTTCTATATGTGCCTCCCACTTTTTAAGGGGCCAAAAGTAATGGGACTATCAGCTCAAAATCTGTGGGCTATTCCCTCGTTATTTCATTATAAATTAAGCAGGTAAAAGGTCTGGAGTTGATTCCAGGTGTGACATTTGCCTTTGGAATCAGTTGCTGTCGACTCTCAATATAAGATCCAAAGAGCTGTCACTATCAGTGAAGCAAGCCATCATTAGGCTGAGAAATCAAAACAAACCCAACAGAGAGATAGCAAAAACATTAGGTGTAGCCAAATCAACTGTTTGGAACATTCTTAAAAAGAAAGAACGCATCAGAGAGCTTAGCAACACCAAAAGACCCGGAAAACCACGAAAAAAACTGTGGTGGATGACAGAAGAATTATTTCCCTGGTGAAGAAAAACCCCTTCACAACAGTTGGCCAAATCAAGAACACTCTCCAGGAGGTAGGTGTATATGTGTCAAAGTCAACAATCAAGAGAAGACTTCATAAGAGTGAATATAGAGGGTTCACCACAAGATGTAAGCCATTGGTGAGCCACAAAAACAGGAAGACCAGATTAGAGTTTTCCAAACAACATCTAAAAAAGCCATTACAGTTCTGGAACAACATCCTATGGACAGATGAGACCAAGATCAACTTGTACCAGAGTGATGGGAAGAGAAGAGTATGGAGAAGGAAAGGAACTGCTCATGATCCAAAACATACCACTTCATCAGTGAAGCATTGTAGTGGTAGTGTCATGGCGTGGGCATGTATAGCTGCCAATGGAACTGGTTCCCTTGTATTTATTGATGATGTGACTGCTGACAAAAGCAGCAGAATTAATTCTGAAGTGTTCGGGCAATATTATATGCTCATGTCCAGTCAAATGCTTCAGAACTCATTGGACGGCGCTTTACAGTGCAGATGGACAATGACCCAAAGCATACTGCAACAGCAACCAAAGAGTTTTTTAAGGCTAAAATGTGGAATGTTATGCAATGGCCAAGTCAATCCCCTGACCTGAATCCGATTGAGCATGCATTTCACTTGATGAAGACAAAACTGAAGGGAAATTGTCCCAAGAACAAGCAGGAACTGAAGACATTTGCAGTAGAGGCATGGCAGTGCATCACCAGGGATGAAACCCAGCGTCTGGTGATGTCTATGCGTTCCAGACTTCAGGCTGTAATTGCCTGCAAAGGATTTGCAGCAAAGTATTAAAAAGTGAAAGTTAGATTTAGGATTGTTTAGTTTGTCCCATTACTTTTGGACCCTTAAAAAATGTGGGAGGTACATTTAGAAACCGTTGTAATTCCTACACCGTTCACCTGATTTGGATGTAATTACCCTCAAATTAAGGGGCCTATTCATTAAACGTAAAAATTCAATGGAGATAATTAGCTTTAGAACTCTCATGGAGTTCTAGCTAATTATAGGTGGAATTCATCATTCCACCTCTCCATACGTATCTATTCCGAAAAGCTGTCATTTTTGCGATGACAGCTTTTCGGGAAATAGATACTTTTCCCTGCCTACACAACCTTATCGCGTCTGGAAACAGTGCTGCGCATGCGCTGTTACATCTGTAAAACCAGCGCATGCGCAGCACTACCTACAGATGCGTTAAGTTTCGTACCCGACCCCCTCCGCTAACCTACCCCCCCCCCCGACTTACCTGTCCGCGCAGCAGCCTCCGGCTCCGTCCTGCTGGTCTGTCATGTGGTTTCCCAGCAGACCACATGACAGGTTAGAAAAAAAAAAATATTTTTTTTTTTTCTTTTTCTAAACTTTCTTGTGCTCTGCTGGGGAGCACACATGACAGAGCAGCCTCCGGAGCCTGAGGACGGAGCAGAGCGCCGGAGGGACTCATCAGGGGACCTGCACACGCTGATACAGATAAGTTTCACCTGCTATTCGCCATCTCACAGTGGCGAATAGTAACTGCATCAAATTCCCAAAATTGATAATTTTCGGAATTTGATGAATATCACAATTTCCACATCCCCATACTAATGTATGGGGAGCGTGGAAATTAACGAAGGGGAACTTAGTTAGGAGATATCTGTGATATCTCCTGTGCTAAGTCTGTTCATGAATACCAAAATAACGTTATTTAAGGAAAATGTCCTTAAAAACGTTATTTTAGTGTTGATGAATAGGCCCCACAATCTGAAAGTCTGCAGTTAAAGCACATCTTGTTTGTTTCATTTCAAAGCCATTGTGGTGGATAATAGAGGCCAAAATATAAAAATTCTGTCAGTGTCCCAATATTTATGCACCTTACTGTATATATATATATATATATATATATATATATACTGTGATGTTACGCTGTGAGTAGATTTTATAAATGTTATTCAGTAAAAGTTACATTTTAGCAAGTTAGTTCCTTTGTACTCAGAGAGTGCCCCATCCCAGAGCTCTGTTCTCTCTTTATTTGATGTCGACATTATGTCAGTGTTGAAATTGTGAATGTCGGCTTTCTGAACATGTCGGCATCTTGAATGTCAGCATTCATAACATGCCGACATTCTGATTGTCGACATACCAGACCAAGGGCATGGCCTAAAGTGTCCAGATTTCTAATTATTTGTCATTTCATTTGAAATGTTGGGAGGTGTGCTCCATAACTGCGGAATTAGGAATGGTGTCTTAGGTTTAATGCCTTTTTCTATTAAGCGTTTGCTAATAGTATCAAGGAAAGAAATGATTCCTGTGTGGATTTGCGTGATCTCTCAGCCAGCGATACTATCACAGCAGCGCTGTAGAGTTCACAACAGAAGTTTCAAAGTAAGTAACATCTCAGCTGTCGAGAGTGTCTGCAACACCCATAGCCATTGAGACAGCTGGCTCACCAGATCCTATCGCGTGAAGTCAGGGTAAGACAGACTTATCTGCAGAAATACATTGTTTTACATACCGAGAAATCAATTATTTCTGGTTCAGTTCACCTTGCAAATAACCTGCAAGATTAAACATTACTCACAAAGAGATCGTGTTATTGCAGAATGTAATTTATACAGGTCTAAGCCGGCTCCATCTCATATTATATTCAGCTGCTGACCACCTTGTGCTGACAGATATGAAAATAAAGTGTCACTCGAGGAATGTGCAGCACCGAGCTTTATTTGGAGTTTTATTGCACTGTAACCTTTTAAAGGGACAGAAAGTGTCTTATAAAATTCTAATGTGTGCAGTGACAGTTGAAAATGTTATCAGCTGAGTCATAGTGAATTCCTACTTGGGCATAGTCAGGAATCATCATGATTTCGGCAACAATCTTCTGTGATACGATTTTGAAATTTAAACGTTTTGTGCTATTCAGACATGGCTTCACCAGGGTGCATTCGCAACCAGTGGCGGATTTTACCTAGGGGCTGCAGCCCCCCGTAAATTCGACACCCGCAGATACTGCTTAGCAGTGGCAGTGACTTCCTATGATCACATGATGGACAGGTGGTCCCAGGCGGAGATGTTTACTCCTTGGACTGCCAGTCCCGGACTGCGATAGCAGAGACAGCTTCTCATGGGAAGCCACTCCCCTGCTGCCACCGCAGCCTTCCCGGCCTTGACCCACCAGCCAGCCAAGGCAGGATCTGCGGGTGTTCACAACCATGAATATGGCTATTTGCTTTAACTGCTTAGGTGGCAAAGTAACGTTGCTTAGTTCAGTCAGTGTGCCCCAAAGTTAGTAATTTAGGTGCCCAAGCAGTCCATGTTTGAATGGGGTTGTAGTTATGAGCGCAAGGCCGCCGGTCTCAATCCCTACAGCATAATCCCGGTAAAGGATGTAACATAGGCGTGGAAATACTGACGCCTATGTTAATCCTGAAACCAGAACGCCGAGGACGGCGGAACGATTGCCCTCTCTGCCGGGTAAGTATACACTTAGCCCAGGGATGAGGGGGTTAGGATTAGGGACCCCCAGGGGGACTTGGGGTTAGGCACCACCCGAGAAAGGGTAGGCTAGGGCAAGGGGTGGTTTGGGTTAGGCACTAGGTGTGGTAGTTAGGGTGAGGCACCCCCCCGGGAGGGTTAGGTTTAGGGTGCTGGGAGGGGGGCTTAGGTTTAGGCATCCATGGGGTGGAGGTTAGGGTTAGGAACTATGGGGGAGGTTAGGTTTAGGCACCCCTAAGGGAGGGTTAGGGGGGGAGAGGGAAGGGTTAGGGTACTTCCTTCAAGGTGTCGGGATTTCGACCCGCTGGGCCACCGCTGTCAGTATTTGATCTGGCGGCTAAACAGTTGCCGGCATTACATGCCAATTCCGTTTGAATGCTGTCAATGCTTGAGCACAGATTCGTAAATCAAAATGACAGAGGTATTATTTGTCACCTGTGCTCAAGCATGGATTTCCTTAAGACCTAGGGGCTTATGTAATAAGGTGCGAGCTTGTGCAGCTGCGGGAATTCACGTATATATTATGCGGTAATCATTTTAAAGGCAAAACCAAGCTGATTTTTTTTTATAAATATCTGCAGAAAGATAAAGTAAATCTGGACCACTAGTCTCCATTTCCCTCACAGCCCTTTCCAATATATCTTCTGCCGTGAACATCCCTGCATGTGTGTTAGATGGATCCGATCTAGAACTGCGGAGGAATATACCGGTCCCCCCTCTGGGAATTGCAGGCTATGTAAAGCTCGGATGCTGCTCAGTAAATATAATCTCTCTGTGCTTCCTCTCCCCAGCTACATTCACACTGATGCTTCCTGAATATTTCATAAGGTTATGATGCAGGCCCGGCTGGCCATAATAACCAGGCTCACGCGCTCAGATAAGACACAGCTATGCAATTAAAGGCATATTATCTACGTATGATTAACTTATATTATAATGCCAAGCAGGTTTTGTGGAGTCATTCACCCCTCATTCTTGTTTCTTGTGAATTCCAAATAAAACTGGAAAATATTTCATCCCCCCCGGCAATAAGCAAACAGAACAAGAAAAGAATCTTCGTGGTTCTTGCAGCATTGTATGAAATGAAGCTCCCAGATGGCTCTACATGGAATACAGTAGGTCTGGCTATTGTGACCCGTGTACAGTCTTCCATCATTGAACAGATCACTACTTTACCTCTAGTTCAGTCTTACAGAAGGGTCATTTGCGAGCCCTGGGGCCTGATTCTAATTCCAATGCACAATGGCTGTGCTTGCAGGATACCGCGATAGCCACACAGCCCACTGTTTTACCGGCCACAGCTGCGACCATCATCTTTAGTAGCAACACGTGCACCAACACCAGGCTAGGTGCAAGAGACCCGTCAGACCCAGGCTGCCTTTTGCTGCACGTGTGAACGCTAGCCACCCGCCCACGTCACTCCCACGAGACAGTTGTTTTGGTTGCATTTGCATCGACACCACCCGTTTTGCGCAAAGAGATTTGTCCACGATTCGGCTAGGGAGATAGCGTAAATTCGCATCTGCGCATGCACAGAATGCTAAAACTCGCTATTTGCTGCCATGTATGGAGCTGCGTCCAACTCAGAATAAGCCCCTCTGTTAGGTAGGATACGGAATAACAGGTGAGAAACAGAGATGTCACAGAGGAAAATTCTAGGTGTTGGCAAGTTAAAACTTAGTTGAGTCAGTAAATAAATGGAACATAATCTTTACAGAGCATTTGCAGCACATTGTGGAATATACAGTATGTCAAGGAGATTTAATTCTGTTCTGGGGGAAAAAGGGGGATCTTACCCAGTACGAGACATCTGTACCCTAAAAATATGTACATTGAGATGAAAGGACCTGTTTCAGAAATTTACGCCATGCTGATTTTTACGCAGATCGAGTGACTGCGCAGGCGTGTCAGCTGCACTGCGCATTCACCGCGATTGTTTTGCGATTACATCCGCACAGAGGATCCATTCGCTCTGTGAGTGACAGGTAGTCAGCATTTGGGGGAGGTAACGGGGGAGTGGCTAGGCAAACGCAGACATGTCTGCATGCATAAGTTAGCTATTGCGATCTCCTTCGCAGCATGAGAGCTCTCGGAGTGTCAGGAGAGCCGCTGTGTTTGTACCGATGTTTATGCTGTTGCGCATTGTCGGACGGATATGAGAAGGCAGCAGTGGGGGTCCCTATGCTCGGCTGTGCTTTGGAAGACATATTTTAGCAAGTACGATCCGTGAGAGAATGCGTTGCGATTGCATTAGCATACATCTCTGAACCAGGACCTAAGGATCTATTTTTCTATTATCATTTTAACTGCAGTATGTAATATCTCAGTATAACTTTGCAATACAGGATCAAGTAGCCCAACCATATAACAATACTACATTCCCCAGAGCGGTTTAGTGTTACCTTGTGCAGTCAGCGTTGGGCTGAGGCATGAGGGTCCCATGCTTAAGGTTTGTGGCCAGCCACTAGATGGGGTGTGGCCAGCCACTAGAGGGGGCGTGGCCAGTCACCAAGAAGGCTTGGCTAAACATTTGAGTGCATGTTTGGACTCCTTTATATTACTAAATATATATATATAGTAAATACTGATAGTACATGCAAGAAGATTGTAGTCATTAGGTCGACATTTATAATGTTGGCATCACAATGTTGAAATGTTGACAGTCAACATATTGACATATTAAATGTTGACATTGTCAGAATGTCGACATTAGGGTTAGGCTGTGGGACAGGAGGGTTAGAATGCAGGAGGGGGGGTTAGGCACTAGAGGGAGGATTAGGGTTAGAATACAGGGGGGTGGTTAGGCACTAGGGGGGAGGTTTGGGTTAGGCTGCTGGAGGGGAGGTAAGGGTTAGGCTGCAGCAGGGGAGGGTTAATCACTAGAAGGTTACAGTTAGGTACTAGGGGAAGGGTTAGGCACTAGGGGAGGGTTATGGTTAGAATGCGGGTGGAGAGGTTAGGGTTAGGTACTAGGGGGAGGGTTAGGCTGCGGGAGGGAAGGTTAGGTACTAGGGGGAGGGTTATGGTTAGAATGCGGGTGGAGAGGTTAGGGTTAGGCTGCGGGAGGGGAGGTTAGGTACTAGGGTGAGGATTAGGCTGCGGGAGGGAAGGTTAGGGTTAGGCACTAGGGGTGGGTTAAAGTCAGGCTGCAGGAGGGATGCTTAGGGGGAGGGTTATGGTTAGGCTGCAGGAGGGGAGATTAGGTACTAGAGGGAGGGAAGGTTAGGCACTAGGAGGAGGTTACTGTCAGTCACTAGGGGAAGGGTTAGGACTAGGGGAGGGTTAGGGTTAGAATGCAGGTTTAGAGGTTAGGGTTAGGCACTAGGGAAGGGTTAGGCACTAGGGGAAGGGTTAGAATGCGGGTGGAGAGGTTAGGGTTAGGCACTAGGGGAGGATTAGGGTTAGGCTGTGGGAGGGGAGATTAGGTACTAGGGGGAGGGTTAGGCTGCAGGAGGGAAGTTAGGCACTAGGAGGAGGTTACTGTTAGGCACTAGGGGAAGGGAGAGGACTAGGGGGGAGGGTTAGGGTTAGAATGTGCGTGGAGAGGTTTGGGTTACGCACTAGGGGAAGGGTTAGGACTAGGGGGGAGGGTTAGGGTTAGAATGCAGGTGGAGAGGTTAAGGTTAGAATGCGGGTGGAGAGGTTAGAGTTAGGCACTAGGGAGAGGGTTAGGATGTGGGATGGGAGGTTAGGTACTAGGGGGAAGGTTTAGGCAGTGGGAGGGAAGGATAGGGTTAAGGCACTAAGAGGAGGGCTAAGGTTAGGCTGCGGGAGGGGAGCTTAGGTACTAGGGGCAGGGTTAGGGTTAGACTGCAGGAGAAGAGGTTAGGGTTGGGCACTAGGGGGAGGGTTAGTGTTAGGCACTAGGGGGAGGGTTAGGCTGCAGGAGGTAAGGTTAGGCACTAGGAGGAGGTTACTGTTAGGCACTAGGGGAAGGAAGAGGACTAGGGGGGAGGGTTAGGGTTAGAATGTGGGTGGAGAGGTTTGGGTTACGTACTAGGGGAAGGGTTAGGACAAGGGGGGAGTGTTAGGGTTAGAATGCGGGTGGTTAGGGGGAAGGTTTAGGCGGTGGGAGGGAAGGATAGGGTTAGGCACTAAGAGGAGGGCTAAGGTTAGGCTGCGGGAGGGGAGCTTAGGTACTAAGGGCAGGGTTAGGGTTAGACTGCAGGAGAAGAGGTTAGGGTTGGGCACTAGGGGGAGGGTTAATGTTAGGCACTAGGGGGAGGTTAGGGTTAGGCATTAGGGGGAGGGTTAGAGGTAGATGAAGAATACTTACCGGAGCGCAGGTGCATCAGATGAATCACATGACCGTCGGAAGCTGCCGCAGGAGACGCCACTGCCGCCAGGAGCAGGTAAGTGACTGCTGGGACATCAGGGGCAATATGTTGACATTCTAAAATGTCAACATTTCATTAGTGTCTACATGATGAATGTTGACATAACAATTGTCAATATATCATACCGCACCCCATGCATGATTATGTACCAGATTGAGAACAGCAATGCATATGTATAATAATTAAGCACATGATAGTTAGTGCACTGTACATGTGCTAGGGCAGGGTCTAAACTCAATGAGAACTACATTAGCTCTAGTAAAAGTGAAATACATGCCATTGTAAAATACAATCTAAGCTATAACCACTGAGATGACTTAATTATACGTTAGTGTATGAATACTGAGCTACAATGCCACTTCCATTATGCTAAAGCCCACAGTCAACAAGAGGAGTGGACAGGGGTTATATCGTAAACACCCACTTTGAATGACAGGAGGGCGAATCTTGCTGTAGTTTCTATAAAAGTGAACCAAGCATCCATATTCTTCAGTGGTCCTGCTCCACCAGGTAACTGACCCTCTAAAAGAGTAACAATGTACAATTTGAATGCACAGTCTGGAACCGGACCCTTAGAAGAGGGGTGGGCCCTTAGGCAGTGGGGCCCACCAGGGATTTCCCCTGTCCCCTGTTGGCCAGTCCGACCCTGGGCAGCGTTACGCTGACTGCAAAGTCCCCCGACCATCTTTTCTACAATGAGGGTCATTCTGCACATATGCAAGACCACAAGGCCGTGCATGCACAATAATAACAGCAGAGTCTCAGAGGAGAAACCACTAATGGTGCATACAGACGTTCAGATTAGACAACGATAAAGATATCGTTGTCTGATCGTCCTGCATGTGCTGGATGATCGATATCGATCATCCAGCACAGCGCCAATCCCCAAACGACTACAGATGTGCCCAGCTAGTTTGTTGTTCATGCCGCGCCATTCAGGGTTCTGAGTCGCGCCATGGAACGTTACGTGATGGCTGGAGTAGTGGCATACCGTGGTATTCTTCAACGAAGGATACGCTACGGCATTTAATATAGCGCTTAAACGCTGGGTGGCGAGTGCTCCACTGTTGTAATTTATACTGAATACCATACTGTTAAATTGGATGGATCATTCACGCACTGTACAGTATTTGCATGTTTGCACAACCAATATTTTTAATATCTCATACAGTACATACAGTAAGCTCTTACACCGGGATGCAAATCAGTACACATATTGTACATAACTGTGCAGTAGTGAAGTTGCCCGAGTTGTTATCACGGTATAACTGATACTGTAGATTAATGAGATGCACGCACAGCTTTCAATGAGATGGGGTAAATTATTCTCTAATGGTGGGGTACTGTGTATATACAGTATGTACTAGTACTGTATAATATCTGGAAGACAAATTTTTTTATTATTAAAAACAGCAGCGGGTGAGTGGAGTGCCCAAGGATGAGCTATTCTTCATACAGTATACTGTACTGTAGCTGGCTTGTGGGCTAGTGGTTAGGTGATCGCTTTGCAACAATGATTATCCCAGGTTCAAGCCCTGCAAAAGAATATTTTTTTTTTGGCACTGTCAGCTCTGGACACTATAGTGAAACTACTGTAGTAGTGGGCTGCTTAAAAGTAAAGCATTACAAACTGATTAGTGCAAACTTGCGTCAATGTCTGCGCTGTGGTGGCTGTCGGTTCCGAGGGGTTACAATGGGATCTGTGGCGCATGCCCAGTGGAGCCAAGCCATACGCCATGTATCGCTATGCCATGGCGTATGGAAGATCATCACTGCACATGCCCAGTTGTCTGTATTACTATGCGGTTCAATTTTCACACTTGCGCCACTCTCTGAGCTGACCCAGACTTGGACACAATAGTGATTTCATGACTTTAGAAACTGCTAGTGAGCTCTGTTTGAGAGAGATCTCTGTATTACAAACTGATTGTGCATATAAAACGCAAACTTGCATCAATGTCGATGCTGTCCCAGACTTGTACACAGTAGTGAATTCATGAGTTCAGTAACTGGTAGTGGGCTCTGTTTGAGAGAGAGGTCTCTGTATTACAAACTGATTGTGCGTTTAAAATCGCAAACTTGCGTCAATGTTGATGCTGTCCCAGACTTGTACACAGTAGTGAATTCATGAGTTCAGTAACTGGTAGTGGGCTCTGTTTGAGAGAGAGGTCTCTGTATTACAAACCGACAGTGCGTTTAAAGCGCAGACTTGCGTCAATGTCTGTATGGTTGGCGCTGTGGTGGCTGTCAGCCAGCTCCGAGGGGTTACAAATTGGATCTCTGGCGCATACCCAGTGGAGTGGTTGCAATGGGATTTCTGGCGCATGCCCAGTGGGTCGGGAGTCACACAGTGCATCTGGTCCCTTCCCCCAAAGCAAACAGGAGACTTTCATTACCATAATAAAGAATGCTCTGTTATCCATTTACTGTAAGCAGTCAGCTCTGCCCTTGTGTCCTGAAAAAGGCTACAAATGGTGACCATTGCCAAGGACACCATCCCCCATCTGCTAGGACAACTAGTGTGCCGCTATGAATGTGTCTGTACTGTATATTAAAAACTGACTGTGCGGTTGAATTTGCACACTTGTGCCACTGTCAGTGCTGTCTCAGACTTGTACACAATAGTGATTTCATGACTTCAGAAACTGGTAGTGAGTGGGCTCTGTTTGAGAGAGAGGTCTGTGTAGTACAAAATTGCGTCAACGTCGGCGCTGTCCCAGTGGAGCCGCTCCGTAGCTGTGGCATAAGGAGGCTCATAAAGTAGTGATGCGCATGCCCAGTGGGTCGGGAGTAACACACAGTGCATCAGGTCCCTTCCCCCAAAGCAAGCAAGAGCCTCTCATTACCATAATAAAGGACGCTCTGTTAATCCATTTACTGTAAGCAGTCAGCTCTTACCTGTACGTCGCTGCATTTTGTACAATACAATCAATACAATGTCTAGTGCAGGGGTCTTCAACCTTGGCCCTACAGTTGCTCTGGAACTACACATCCCAGCATGCACTGCCACCTTTTTGATATAACAGCATGCTAAAACTATGGCAATGCATGCTGAGATGTGTAGTTCCACAGCAGCTGGAGGGCCAAGGTTGAAGACCCCTTGTCTAGTGCATTGTGGTTTCATGTAAAATACAGCTGGGTGGCATAGAGTAGCATACAGTAGAAATGGCAGGTGGTGGGAAGTTGAGGAGAGTCTACTGTATTGGAGTAAACTTACTTAATAGTATTGAACTTCAATTGCTCTATATTTATTCAATCTGTTTGTGCGTCGATACCTGTATGTGTTGGTATAAATGACAGAATTCACACACCACCAAGTGATTTCTGTGTAAACCAGTTGTGAAGATTTAAATAAAAATAATAAAAAAATTACAAATTGTAGTCTTCCAGGCTTCGATCCTGGGATGCCCACACTGCTTTGCGTTCTAACCACTACACCACAGACGCCTGCCGTAACGAGTGACGCACCTGTGTGTAATGAATGAGCGTCGTGCATTGTTATGTACGTGTGGGTTGAAGATGGCGACGAGAGATTTTCCCCAGATGAGCTCTTTCTCTTGGTGAAGTGGAGAGACCAAGCTTTTTCCACAAACCAAGAGAAAGAGCTCGCTTACAGGAGAGCAAGTAGAGCCGCCAGACCATCAGGGCCCTCCAACGGCGCTGGTCTGACCTGCTGCGCAGGGAAAGGCCTCAGCTACGTCGCATCAGGAGGCGTCTCCGACGCAGTAAGTACAGTATTGCTGTACAATTACATGAATTACAGTATACAGTACAATAACAAATACAATGCACTACTGTGACATACAGTACACTGCACTGTAGGGTGTTGGATTTCTGGCGATGACTGACAGTTGTTAACACACAATCACATGACTGGCAGAGATTTGATTGACAGGGTCATTAAATCTACATGGACTAAAGGGCGACACACTATTGGTCGACATGGCTTGTCTGTATAGTAAACCTACCGTAACACAAGGCAAGTTGATCCACCATACTGTATTTGGTCGTCAAAAAATATTTTGGCAACATTTCATCTATTGTTATCTATTGCCATGTTAGCAAATACTGTGTGTGATCATGAGTCACAGTCAACCATTTTTCCTGGTCGACCTAATGCCTGTCGACCAAATCTATGTCGACCTAGACACTATTTATCTGTGCTGACCCTGCCCCCTTTAAGTCTGACATTATGACGTCATGGACAGATTAAGTGTTCGTATTCCCTCTAAACTACAGAACAGTATAGCATTATCTGTGTCCTAGCTCAATGTTTTTGTATGCTAAATTAACTTGTGTAGCAAGTCTGCCCAGGAACAATACAGTAAATGGTGTAGTCTAAACCACAGAGCTACAGTACTGTACTGTAGTTCTAGCAAGACCAGCAAAGCCATATTAGTAGCAAGGTGCAGCACCTGTAACCGGAATGTTTACATGCAGCTAATGTACAGTATATGCAAAGTGACATTTTCCAGGATAATTTATTACCTCTGTTCTTTCTCATTATATTGCACTACGGTATATATAATTTATGTATGCAAATACAGGCATTAAAGGCAAACTGTACTTAGGAAAACACATTAAATGCCATATGCACAGCCCTTTATATAGAGGTTCTGTTCTAATATAGACTACAAACTGCACTCTGCAATAACTATTCATTGTCTGAATGTGGAAGCTCTCTAGTTCTAACTGAGTTAAGTGGAAAAGCATTTTTTTATGTCCAGAAAATTGATTCCATAATGACTGTCCAAAACTGGCTTATATCAGATCTACAATCTCAGCTTTTACCTACTAGAAGTGTCCATAATTCTCTTATAGTGGGTGGTTTTGTGCCCTGTATACTGTATACTGTGTAATATATGATTGCATACACTGCAGCTTACACAGGGGCGTATATACTGTATAATGGGTGCAGGGTGTGCGGGTCCAAAGGCACCCATACTTCCTAATACTTCTCTGAAATCCCACGTCGGTTGGAGAGGCGCTACACAGAACGCATGGAAAATGGGCGCAGTGGCCACATTCCCGGCATTCTGCACATGCGCAGTGTGGAAATCGCCGTGAAAATGGCGTGGCTGTGCCCAGTGTCCTGCGCTTGCTCTGTAGACTCCGGGTACAGACTAGTGCCCGTAGTCTACTGAACCTGTCACTACGCCCCGGCCGCTGGTGGGAAAGGAGGGAGCCCCGGATCTTGAGTGAACACGGGCCCCCTCCTCTCTAAATACGCCCCTGAGCTTACAGCAGGGCTGTAACTAGAGTGGTGCAGCATGTGCCATGGCACAGGGAACCGCAGGGCAGGGGGCACTGTTTGGGCCTGTCACTTTTCTGTTTATAGTCTTCTCACTTGTAGCTTCCTCTTCTTTTGTCCCCAGCATCTTCTGGCCTCACCTATCTCTTCCCTGGCTAACTCCCACTCCATCTGGCCACCTCCCCAAGCCCCTTCAGTCACATCATCTTTACTTTACAGACTCATTTCTAAATACTGTCGTACCTGGGACTAGTGTCTAGTAAATCAGACAAGACTGCCTGTACTTGCTCTACACTATACATAGGTAGAATATTGGTCCATCAGAGGTGTTTCTGGGTACTCAGAAACTTCCCCTGTGTGCCCCACTGTATATGCATCTGGAAAGATAGACACATTTGAAATTTCTGCATAGAAAAAGTGCTTCCAGCGACTAGTAATGTAAAGCATCATTTCACAAAGATAAGGGAGAATAAATATTTTTTCCTGAGAAAACAGACATGACATTCAAGCAGAGACAAGTCAATGTTGTTTTCTTTCCTGTCCAAATTGTCCTTTTTTTCATTTTTTTAAGCATTTTCCCCTTTAGGGCTGATCCACATGCACCGAGTAATCCAGCAGGGAATTAGCATACAGTACTGTAGAATAGAGTTCAGTTGATCACTAAACAATACCATGCCCGTCCCAGTGATTTCCCGGCTGCCCGTCCGGCACGTACAGTACTGTACACACTGAGTTTGACACAATCACTACAGAGTGACAGACTCAGGCCCTCATTTACTAACGAGTTTTATTACCAAAATGAGTGATACATTTCACTGTGTATGATAAATGGTGCTCCAGCCAATCAGCTCCCAACTGTCATTTTTCTAACAGTTGACAGTTGGGAGCTGATTGGTTGGAGCACCATTTATCATACAGAAATGTATCACTAATTTTGGTGATAAAACTTGTTAGTAAGGGGTCTATTTACTAAGCAGTGTTAGGAGACAGAATGAAAAGTGATAATGTGCCAGCCAATCAGCTCATACAGTAACTGCCATCTCGCAGGCTGTGTTTGAAAAATGATAGTTGGGAGCTGATTGGCTGGCACCTTATCACTTTTCACTCTGTCTCCTAACACTGCTTAGTAAATAGACCCCAAAATGAGGCCCTCAGTCTGGATTTGGTGTCGCTGTGCGACCGCGTGACCCCTTAATGAAGTGTGACACATGCCTAATGGCTGCATCTACTGTAGATGCCCTTCACAGCAGGGGTAGGGAGCGGTCAGGGCACATGCTACACTGCTGACTCCATCGGCTGGGACTTGCAGGGGTAAGGACAGAGAAGGCAGGAGGAGTGTACAGCAGTGTGAGGACTTGGGCTGGGGAAGTTGGGATCCGTCTGATGGGGGGGCCTGGCTGTGGAAGGTAATGGGCGAGCCTGGCTGTGGAAGGTGATGGGGGGGCCTGCTGAGGAAGGTGATGGGGTCATTCTTGAAATCCGTGGCCGATTACTAAACCTCTAACCCACAGTCGTACCTGTTGTATACAACTAGCAGTGCATACAGTACTGTAAGTGTACAGTAGTGCTGATTGCACTCTCAACCCAGATCAACTCCACTAGGCATGCGCAGTACTATGAGACTCAACAGCGCAGCGCGACTAGCAAGGCTCTACATGGCGTATGGAGCAACAAACTACAGTAGCTGGGCACATCTAGTATATATAATGTATTGAGTTTAGTAAGGGTTGGATAACAATACTGAACTAGTGAAGAATTAAAAAAAAATTATTGAGATCTAGAACAGGCGGGCAGGCAGGTAGAGAGACGGGACACCTAACCGCTTGTCCACAAGCCTGTCGTAGCAAGACATCCCACTTTCGCTGCGTTTGACTCCTGAAGCACTGGACATGCACAGTGCTGTGATCTTCCATACGCCATGGCTGGCATACTGTAGCACTACATGGCGTACTGTATGGCATGGCTCCACTGGGCATGCGCTTTAAACGCACAGTCAGTTTGTAATGGAGAGACCTCTCTCTCAAACAGAACCCACTACCAGTTACTGGTCATGAGAAATCACTATAGTGTCCAAGTCTGGGACAGCGCCGACATTGACGCAAGTTTGCGTTCTAAAGTATGTACTGTAATACAGACATCCCACTTTCGCTGCATTTGACATGGCGTACTGTATGGCTTGGCTCCACTGGGCATGCGCCAGAAACCCCATTGCAACCCCTCCACTGGGCATGCACCAGAGATCCAATTTGTAACCCCTCGGAGCTGGCTGACAGCCACCACAGCGCCAGCCGTGCAGACATTGATGCAAGTTTGCGCTTTAAAAGCACAGTCAGTTTGTAATGGAGAGACCTCTCTCTGAAACAGAGCCCACTACGAGTTACTGGTCAGGAGTAATCACTATAGTGTCCTAGTCTCTAGTCTGGGACAGCGCCGACATTGACGCAAGTTTGCGCTCTATAGTATGTACTGTAATACAGTCATGCTACTTTCGCTCCGTTTGACTCCCGACCCACTGGGCATGCGCTCCACATGTATTGAATACTGAATAAATGAAGATTTAAAAACAAACAAAAAACGATATTTTCATGGTCTCGAACCCACGGGACAAGAAGATGGGAGAAGCAGTGAGACTAGGCATTAGCCCCCTAGGCCACACACCTCATCCCATTACTACCGTAGTTCCTAAAATAATGAAATCACTACAATGTCTAAGTCTGGGACAGTGCCGACAGTACTTACATTGGTGCAAGTGTGCAAATTTCAACCACACAGTCAGTGTGTAATATTAGACATTCTTCTACAGCTTTATTATACATTCCTGATTCCATGTGGAAAACGATGTACTACTGTATAGTGTACTGAATCACCGCTTCTGTCAGCCAATCATCGGGCGGTGATACAGAACATGCACTGGAAATCAGCCGCATGCGCTGTGTAGTTTAGGAAAAGTGACACCTGGTGGGCAAAAAGTTGTATTACACGTTATGACTTTTTTCCAGCGCTACGCTACATTACAAAACTTTCTGTGTGGCGCGACTCATGGCGTGGTATGGAGCAACAAACTAGCTGGGCACATCTGTATAACAACCCGCAATCACGAGTCCCTATAGTAACCTCGTCGATATCGAACAAGTTGACGAGCATGCACGGGCGATGGTCGTTATCGTTACCGACCATTTGTGCCCGTGCATCGATGGTCGTTGGAAGGGGACAAAAACTGGACGATTTGAACGATACCGTTATTGCTCAAATCATTACGTTTAATCGTACTGTGTGTACGTAACTTTAGATCACTGCTGTACTGTTAATTGTGTGAGAAAACAGCCCTCGAATGGACAGAAGTATCATAAAAAGACTTTGATCACTGGGTCGCAGGTTTTTTTCCTTCATATGTGAATTATTGAATAAATTGATTCCACATCGCAGTCCCCTATAGAACTGCATAGGCTGCTCTACAATGTGCACCTAGTAGGACCACAGTAGAAACCTGTGATCTCTCCAGGATTTCCTTCTTACGTTGAGGGAAGCGGTGATAGCTACATTTTCTTGCAAAACACCGGAGAGAGGAGTTATCACTGCTTGATGCCCCTTTAATTTCAAATTTCTCGGTAGACTCGATTAACTCAACAAATTACATTTAAAGACATAACTGTAACAAATGTGTAGTTGTAGCTTCCCCCATCACCGTAAGGATTTGTAATGAGAAGAATGACAGCAGAAGACTGCGATTGTGCCAGGGTTATGTCATAGCCGCCACTTCCCAGGCTCTATGCTGGTCTGAATGAGTTCTATTCAAACATGTAATAGTGGAGTTTCTGCAGAGCTTTTGAAATCTCCCAGGTTTCTTTTTCATGTGAATTGTAGCAGAGCAAATAGAAAAAAAAGTGTTTATCTCAAATCTGAGGAACCCTCGTATCCTATTGTTGGGAGCGTTGCATGAGATCTGACCATAATAGGGATTGCAAATGTTTTCTTGAGTCTTTGTGAAGTCCTGTAACATTCTCTTTTGCTCTAAGTTATCTCAACCTTGAACCCACCTTGTTCTCTCCGTGACACAGTCTTTATCTCAGTGAGGTGAAGGTGACAGTGTGGAAATGACAGTCTGGAGTTTTATTAATTGGAGTTTAAACTTTGCAGCCTAATCTCAACAAGAGCAGTGTTCTGTCTTTACATACCACGTTATTTATAATGTAATTGTCACTAGAATGTCAGAACGATAATGCTAATTGTATCCCTGCAATACCTGCACTGCTATTGCCATCTAATTTTTAATGTGTAAAAGTTTTTGATAAATTGTAATAAAAACAGTTATAAAAACAAATCTTTATCACTGGATAAAGGACCTATTGATAAATAGTTGGGTCAGGATATTAGTTAGTGATAGGAGAAAAAAACCTGCTTTTGGGGGTCTCCTGCCACGTCGGATGGCCTCCACCGTGGCTCTCCCCACTCCCATGCTTCTGATGCAGGCTTTGGGTGTGGGGGTGTGGTGGATTTAAAGGTGCAGTGACATGACCTCTGATGTCATCAAGCTTGCCTAGTTCAATTTGGTCTGTGTATATAAAACTGCTATGAGCACAGATCTCTGCCGGAGCATTAGACTCATGTTCTGTGCTCTACCCTTCCTGGTATCCAGTTTCCTATATCCTGATCCTGTTGGAAATGATGTGTGTGCAGGTGTTGACACTGGACTGCAGAGTTATATAGGCACACTCCAGCGAATAACTGTAACTATAAACAGCCCAGGTACGTAACCAGTGATGTTGGTTTATTGACGTATAGTAGGTACAGCTGTACTCACTGTTACATGTACACTGGTACTTGAGTGGAGCATTAGCGGAGCATGGTTCCATACAGCTCACCAGCTGGTAAGTGTATGCTGCTTGCAGGTAATGATGCAGTATGCTGGAACAGCTTTAAATACAGGTATTAATCAGGTCTCTCATAGGAGCTTAGTCGGAGGCTTCTGTCTTCCAGCATGTCACTCTACCACAGTAAAGATGGCTGCAGTCACATGTGCAGTAATACATCAGGTTGGAGGTCAGACCTCCCTGCAGACTCTAACAGATCCTGTGTTTCTGACCGGACTACTTCCTGACATTCCTTCTGCCTGCTGCTATTGGTTCTGATTGTTCTCCATTTGCTTCTGATTCTTGACATTCTACATTCTTTTTGGTGATCCTATTGGCTTATGTCCTGCCCTCTTGTGTACCAGTTCTAGCTCAACCCTTTGTAACCTGTCACCGCTATGTCACTCTGTGCAAGCAAAATGCCACAACCTGGAGGCAGATCTGATGGTCATGAACTGTGAACTACCAGCATCGAAGCTCAGACCCACTCGGATGGGTTCCCTGGTGATGACCGCGAGATTCTGCACCTCTGCTAATGCCTGTAAGTGAATCTGCTAAAGAACAGTCCATGTTGTGGCATTCTGCTTGCACAGAGTTGTGTGGATTATGGTAAAAATGTTCCAATAGTTTACTGTAAACTAGCTGGGATACCCGGCGTTGCCCGCGTTGAAGATTGGACCCTGAAGTACACCTGTAGCCTTCATTGTTTGTACATTTGTCCTCGCCTATAAACTGGACAACTACAGTATGCAAGTTAGGAGTATATGACAGTGCAGGTAGCGTATTCTCATACCGTTTGGAATGGTGAATATCAGGAGCAGACTGACTTACAGAACAGAAATCAGTATAGCTTCCAACATCACTTGAGTTTCAGAAATTACTGCAGAACAGAGGGTGTGATACAGCTGCAGACGGATATGCTATCGCAGCTGCGGTAGCTGTAATATGGTAATGCAGCAGGAGGCGTTACGCCTCCTGCATGCATTACTGATCAGAGCTGTGTCCAAGGACACAGCATCGAATCATCTGCGATCCCTTCGGCTGCCATAGAGGCAAGGAAATCTCCGTTAGCTGACGGAGATCCTAGCCTCTCCACTCCCCCCAAACGGCGGTGAAACACCTCCGTTTTGGGAAATGCTTCATTCTCCCTGCCCAGATCACTGACAGTCTGATGCCGGACTGCATGTGGGACCGCATACCCGTACTGCACATGCGCAGTATGGGTCAGAAGCATGAGCAGGTTCCCGATAATCGGGAAGCTGCGTGATTCCTGTCACTGCGTCCGCAGCTGAATTACCCCCTGAAATCACTCTGCAGACCAACATTGAAGACCATGTCTAGCAGGGCAGCCATCAGGGGGGAATGCTGGAACTGGAGTCCCACTCCCGGACAGAAAGGGGCCCGCCAGCAGTGGCACTGTGTGGCTGCGATCAAATTCCCCTGCTGTTTGTAATCTTCATATGCTAAGCTTTGCCAGGATCAAAAATTGTGGGTTAGAGCTGTTGTCTGACACAGTCTGAATGTATCGAGCAGAGCCGTAACTAGACTTCGTGGTGCCCTGTGCCAGAGAGAGCATTGGCGCCCCCAACATTTTTTAAATAGGGACATAATAGCACCTGAAAAAAGGGCCATGGCCTCATGGGAAAGGGCCAGGGGAGGCCAGGAGATGCTGGGGATAAAAGAAGAGGACACTTCAAGTGAGAATGATAATAAACAGGAAAAGTGACAGGCCCAAACAGTGCTCTCTGCCCTTCGGTGCCCTGTGCCATGGCACTGGTCGTACTACCCTAGTTACAGCTCTGGTATCGAGTGGAATATATCAAGTGCTGAGCTGCTCATGAGCCTGCCAGAGTGTGACAGTGTTTGCATGATGCCAGCCCCTCAGTCCTAAAACCTGTGTAATTATTTAACAGGTTCCCAGTTTTATGGGATTGTGTGACAGTGTGTGCTCCTGATGAAGTTCAAACCTAGGCAAAAAATCTAATCCTGGTCAAACTACACCACCATGTCAAATTTGGTGGCGCTAGGTACAAAACTCTGGCCATACATAAAGGACAAACAGACAGACACACACACTTTCTCGCTTATTATATAGATGTTATAATAGTAGATTGCTGTATTCTAATGAGGCTGGAGTTTGGACTTACCTTGTTGGTAAGCCAGCAGGGCATTCCCTCCCCCTGCATTACCATTACATCACTGTTCTTGCTCTTGCAGCCAGTAGGTGTCACTATTTGTTCATGTCCAATCAGGGCAGTTACTTACACGTTGCTATCACAGTCAGGGGCGCCAAGAGGGGGGGAGCGGGTACTAATTACCAGGGCCTAGGCTTGCTGGGCGGGCCCGGTGGGGGTCCGGTACTGTCCCCCCCTCTTACATCACAGCAGCCCAGCACATGCTGCTGTGTGCTGGGCTGCACTGGGAGACTGCTCGCGGCTGCTAAGAAGCAGCCACAGCAGTCTCCTATGCCTGTGGGGGGAGTGATCAAGCTGATTGCGCCCCCCACTGGTTAATGCTCCAGTCTGAGGGGGCTCACTGCGCACCCCTCGCCAGCGCGCAATTTTTTCAAATTTTTTTTTACCTAAGGGGCGTAGCCACGCATCCCACGATTAGACCACGCCTCCTTTTACCAGGCCCCGGTGCAGCTCTTGGCGGACCTGGTCACAGTAACTACTACTTCCCCTGTTTGCCCCTTGTGGCTAGTGGTGCTTTTCAAGTTGTGACTGTTGGAATAAAATAATAGTGTAAGCCACTCCCCTTTTCCAAAATTTGTAACGCCACTGGGAGACAGATCTGGATCCCCTTCTGTAGGAGCACTCATGGGCCGCCATCAGAGAGAATTTCCAAATCATTCATTTCCATGCAAATTAAAGAAAATACATATAAAATGTACTATGGATGGTAAATTAATCCTGATTCAGAGCTGTACGCTAATGCCGGCGCTGCTGCGAAGGCGTACGCAGCTGCAATTCTTAAATATGCAAATGTTGCAGCCGCCAGGAGATGTACAGTATTGAGGCGCCCACCTGCGGCTTTGCAAATCCAAGCATTTGCGTAAAATGCATTTGTGTACAAAGGCATAGCATCGGTCTCAGGGCCTGATTCAGAGCCGGACCCTATTTGCGAACGGTCGTTCAGAATAAGGGGCCGGCTATTTAAATTGAGCGCTCGCTCTTTGCGGTCTGTTGACGCCTCTATGTCTGATCGAACGAACGAAACATGCGCTCGCTATTTTGTAAAGACGCACGCCCCCCTGGCCGTTCGCATCGTTACATCATCTCCGCTATTTATTAGATTAATCGAGTACATCGAAAGGCGTCTGAACTGCTCGCAGTGCTTGTGGTAGGTTTTACTTCCGCAATCACTGCGAGGCAGTTCAGGCTAAAAGACAACCAAGTGACGTGGTCGATGACGCTGTTTTGTTAATTATGCACTCCCATTAAACGCCCGTTTTGACCGTTAGGCACGCCTGCGTTCGGATCTCTACTCCCCCGTTTTCATGCACCCTTCCCCTGTTACCACCCACAAACGCCTCATTCTGTCCCCTCTAATTAGCAGGCCCTCGCTGTTTTGCGAGCGCATGATTTCCGACCTCAATGACTGGTTGGCGCATGCGGCATTATGACGCATGCGCAGATGTGCGAACATCGCTCGGAGCGAGCGGCCGCTTACGAGCAGCTCTGAATCAGGCCCACAGATCATTCATTATTCTATTGTCACAGTCCTGAGTAAGCCTATGGGTCCCGCAGAATAGGCGTGGGAAGTCTGAGCCATATGTCATGTGTACAAAATCGCAGTCGCACGCTGTGACACGCCCCCCGAAACGATCGGCACACGCCTGCGCTCTTTGCCGATATATATGTTACTCAATCACACTGCAAATAAATAGTTGCTGCAAGCTACTACTGTAATGTACCTTGACGCATGCACAGTGCGACTGAGCAGAGCCGTAACTAGACTTTTTGGTGGCATGTGCTAGAAAGAGCATTGGTGCCCCCCTCATTTTTCAAAGGAACATAATGCACCCTAAAAAGGGCCATGGCTTCATGGGGAAGGGCCAGGGAAGAGACAGGAGAGGCCAGGAGATGCTGGGGATGAAATAAGAGGAAGCTACAAGCAAGAATGGTAATAAACAGAAATTTGACAGGCCCAAAAAGCGTCCCCTGACCTGTGGTGCCCTGTGCGATGACACCGGCCGCACTACCATTAGCTACGGCCCAGCGACTCAGGACACATGCGCTGATTGCTGATTATCGGCTCAACTGCGAAAATATTGGCATAGCGTACAACTCCTAAGTCTGGCCCTTCAGAGACATTAAACACTGCAAGAATGAAATGGATCATTGAGAGCAGAAGTATAGGGTTCTGTTTAGTACAATTAGTGAAAGTGACGAAAATTAATTTTCTGCCGTGTATCGAAATTTAGAAAACGCCATATTTATATACAGCAGCGTCATCGCCACCCGGTGATGCAGTCTGTGGGGGGTGACACCAAAATAGCACAGCAGCTCTGCTATTTTGGTGTCACCGCCTCGGATGGTGCAGAGCGGTGTGGCCCGCACCCCCTAGTGACGCTGGCAGGACCCGAGGGGGGTGATGCACTGTGGGAGAAAGCAGCAAGAGAACTGTCTCCTCTTTGCTTTGCTGCAGTACGAGTAGACATAACAAGCAAAGCTTCTATCATCTTTATAAATACCGGACCTGCACAGCCTCTACTGCGACCTATGGGGGGCTGCAGGAATATAACCAACACAACTTTTCTGTTTACTGTATATGGAGAAATTAAATGTAAAAAGGTTTCTCCAGCTAAAATGCTCACCTCAGCCCCATGCATGTGGCCCGTGCTCCTCCTGGGTCCCCCGCCTCCTTCTCCTCTTCCGGCTGCAGGGAGGACAAGGAGGTGGAGCCCGGAACTTCCTGCAGAGGTCACCAGCAGGAAGCTCCTGGGGCTAGGAGGGGGAGGAGACCCCCTCACCCGGCGTTGGCAGTTTCGCAAAGGGCAGCTCTTATCGCAAGAGGCAAGAGTTGTCCTTTGCGATACTAATCACATATGTTAGTACATATGCGATTAGTAATTTTGCGGTGACTGGCGGGATGTACACGGCAAGGTTAGTACATCCCGGCCTACAAGAGATACAATGGGCATAGTGTTACATTATTTGGTGGCCCTTTGTATACTAATGTCCCCATAATGGTTCTTAAGGAACTTTTTTTTTTTTAAATCAATACAACTATATTGCCACCTAATCTTACAGTACCTCTGATCCTAGGAGCTCCACTCTATGGAGTCCCTGGGGTGATTCATGCAAATATTTGCCCCAGGGCCCCATCGATTGTCCCGCATGCCTGGCCGGAAAATGGGACTGTGTGAGCCGGAGGATCATCAGGGGCTGCAATCTCAGTGATTGGTCCTCTCTCAAAGATAGGGACAAGAGTTCTGCCGGTTAGATGGCAATGCAGATTTAAATATTAACTTTTTATTAACAAAAGAATAGACATTACAGGATGTAGTCAGGATCTTGATGGTCAGAATGCCGAATGTGGAAAGCCGAAAGTGGCATCCCAGTGGTCACAATCCTGACAGATTCCGATGTTGAGTGTTAGGGTTAGGCACTGGGGGAAGATGAGGGTTAGGCTGTAGGAGGGGACGGTTATGGTTAGGCTGTGGGAGGGACGGTTAGGGTGTGGGAGGGACGGTTAGGGTTAGGCTGCGGGAGGGGACTGTTATGGTTAGGCTGTGGGAGGGACAGTTAGGGTTAGGCTGCAGGAGGGGACTGCTAGGGTTAGGCTGCAGGAGGGGACAGTTAGGGTTAGGCTGCAGGAGGGGACAGTTAGGGTTAGGCTGTGGGAGGGACGGTTAGGGTTAGGCTGCAGGAGGGGACTGTTAGGGTTAGGCTGTGGGAGGGACAGTTAGGGTTAGGCTGTAGGAGGGAACTGCTAGGGTTAGGCTGTGGGAGGGATGGTTAGGGTTAGGTTGAAGGCGGAGACTGTTAGGGTTAGGCTGTGGAAGGGACTATTAGGGTTAGGCTGTGGAAGGGACAGTTAGGGTTAGGCTGTGGGAGGGGACGGTTAAGGTTAGGCTGTGGGAGGGGACGGTTAGGGTTAGGCTGTGGGAGGGGACTATTAGGGTTAGGCTGTGGAAGGGACTATTAGAGTTAGGCTGTGGAAGGGACTATTAGGGTTAGGCTGTGGAAGGGATGGTTAGGGTTAGGCTGTGGGAGGGGACGGTTAAGGTTAGGCTGTGGGAGGGGACGGTTAGGGTTAGGCTGTGGGAGGGGACGGTTAAGGTTAGGCTGTGGGAGGGACGGTTAAGGTTAGGCTGTGGAACGGGACTGTTGATCTTGACAGCCATTTAAGTCATTTTTTAGTTAACTGGTCACAAGTGGCAGCACTTATATGCACAAAATGCTGATTCTGAGCAACATCTGATCAGGAGCCATCAATTGGGATGGATGATAAATGGGTCAATCGATGACATCTGACTGTATGCAGTCACCATCCGACTGTATTAGTGGTACCCGTAAGTAGGGCCGTAAGGAGGGGTGTGTGAGCAGTGCCGTCCCACAGGGCCCTGGGGGCTAGAAATAGCGGAGCTGCAGTGCTGCTTGGACTATCCAAAGGACGCTCCAGGCACATATCCTGTAGTGTGTAGAGCCACCTGCAGCTACCAGGCAGATCTCAACATTCTCCTGTCGGTGACCCCTAATCCCTTGCATGAGGGGGCGGGGCCACCGGCACATGGCGGCAGCGAGCCCTGCTTTGGCACTGGCCATAAGGATCCGGACATTTGGTAGCAGTATATGTGTTCTTTATTAATATTATTATTATTAATTACAAGTACTTATATACTGCCAACATATTCAACTGCAGTTTACTTTAGGAATACATATCAATAGTTGTAACTTGAATCCAACATAGAGTAAATTATACCGTGCAGTTGGTTAGTATTGAAAAATAATATTTTCGTTGACAATCTGATCACTTTGTGGAAATTATTGATTATATGTAATGTAATGCTGGTCAAACCTCCACAGACAGCAGTAACATACTGCCTCCTACTGGTGAAGAAATGTTACAGCACTCCATTTAGACAAATGTGCATTTTAATATGAATAAAGCAACAATATTTTACTGCACAGAAAAAACCTTGAAAATTAGATTGAAAGAAAAATAATTTTCTCCCCTAATTTTTTTTTTTTTTTTACAAATGGGCCATCGAGACAAAACCATCTCATATTGCTTCATCTAAAAATATGGTGCATTCGTCATGTCCTAAAAAAACACCCTATTTGTTTTCATTCATTTTCTGCCAGCAAATGAAATTGTAGACGCGGACACTGAAAACATTAGGCTAATGTGGTAACACTGCCGCTCTCGTGGTACGTGTGAGTCAGCATTGCTAATGATTACAGCCAAGAAGTGAGACAATTTGCTGGAACTGATCCCAGATAACGCGTTCCTCTTGCACGGCGTGTCGCAGAGACGGAGATTAGAACAATTGAAATATCTAATCTATTAAGGGTTCTGTCACTACAACAGGAATGTTAGCTCACTCCATTATGTACTTATTGGCAAGTTCCTAATCATTGATCCTTGTAACAGTGCCTTTTGCTACAGAGCCAGCACGCTCTGGAAGACTTCAGGAAACTTTCTGGAGCATAGAATAGTAACTAATACCCCTTTCAGACATACTGAGATTCCCGGGATTTTGGCCTGCCTCAGCCAAAATTCCCGGGTCTCATGTCTGTGTGAAAGGTACCTACACGGGAACACGTTCCCGGGTAGCCGCCCCTGCAATCGACCAGGGTTTTTCCCGGGACTTAAGTCCCGGGAAATTACCCTGCTTCTGTCTGAATGGTGCTACCCGGGAATTTACTACTCCCGGGCAGCAGCAAGCAGCTTTTGTATGTAGCTGACAGCGCGGAGCGTCCTATAGGACGCTCAGCAGTGCTGCTCACCACCCCCAGCACCGGCCGGCTGTGCCACAGCGGGCCGCCCGCACTCCCACTGGACCACCAGGGAATTAAAATAAATGTTAAAAAAATTATAATAAAAAAAAACTGCATTACGATTGGCCGCTTTTGGCTGCTGAATGATGACATCATCATCAGCCAGAGAGGGGATAGGCTAGGAGGAGCAGACGGCAGAGAAGAGGCAGGTAAGCAGAAAAACCCTGCTCTTGTCTGAAAGGGGTCTACCTGGGAATTTGTCGTAGTGTGAAAGGGGGGTCTCGACCAAATACCCGGGAATTTGCACAGGAGAAATTCCCGGGTTTGAGCAGGAAATTTCCCGGGTTGTATATCTGAAAGGGGTATAAGGGGACTATTTACTAAGCAGTGTTAGAAGACAGAGTGAAAAGTGATAAGGTGCCAGCCAATCAGCTCCCAACTGTCATTTTTCAAACACAGACTGTGAGATGGACTAGTCCTGCGGTTGCCTTAGCAACAGCTCCAGGAGCAAATTTATGAAAACATGGAGAGAGGTAAAGTGGAGAGAGATAAAGGGCCTGATTCAGACCCGGACGCAAGGCTGTGTTCGCACGCAGCCTGTCGATGTTTTCATTCTGCGCGGGTGTATGCATCACAGTGCGCGAACCTGGAAGTACCAGGCAGTGCTCCATCACACCCATAAAAACTTAGTCTAGGCCGTATAACACTGGTACCAGAGTATTTGGGAAGGGGACATGCTGCCTACTGGTGTATTACATTACACCAAATGTGTCCCAGTTAAAGTATAGGACAAGACCTCTGCTGTCCTTCGAAGGCAGAACGCATTTCCAGGCGACCCCATAAAAAGCTTCATATTAACAAAACTGAATGGTAATAATCATTCTCATAATTATAGGAACCATGAAAAAAGCTGAGCAGTATTTTAGTACAAAACTGTCAAAGTTTTATTTAGTGAAAGAGGTGGCTCTCAAGGGTAGGGGCAGAACAGTGAATCACTAGTAAAACTTATATAGTATCACCGCGATACCACCCACTGTACCATCCAGGTACCCACACTTTGCTCTCGAAAAAGCAGAGGGGCATGCCATACTCAGGATAGGACTCAGGGCAGACCAGGGGGGCCTCAGGGAGGGGTGGTGCAGGGGCCTATCAGCCGGGGTAGGTGCCTGGCATTGCCTCATATTGTTCACATCCTCTGTAATGGGTTATGCCAATCTTCATGCGGTAGGGGAAGAGACTTGCACTGTGCCCCCCCTAAAAAATGTATCTACCTCTCCGCAATGCAAGGCGCACTTTGGGGAGGCTAATCCTATGACGAGGCTGCTTATGGAAGTAATATTTGGAGGTGCAGTTCAAACCAGCGTAGTGTGCAAGGGTTGCACTTAGGGCCTGATTCAGTACGGATTGCAATAGCGATTACGCACGCAGTCTCACTGCGAAGATATGCTAATGATTGCAAACGCAATGCCATACGCAGCCTAACACAAGGACGCCCACTTTACCTTACACACATCCGTAATCATTAACAAGACTGCGAAACCATCGGTAACATCGAGTACCATCGCAGCCTCACGCACACTTGTACAAGGTCTGATCTTACTCCGGAATTGCTTACTTCAGCACACGCTATGAGTCCTCAGGCTGCGTATGGCATCGCCCCTGCAACGGCGTTCAAAAGCACTGGCAGGCCTGCGTTTCGCCGACCACGCCTCCCGTCACCACCCACAAACGGCACATCCTGTCAATCTCTCTGCGATGGGTCTGCGTAGTCACTGCGATCGCAATCGCAGCGGAGTGTTCACGTATGCGAACTGCGATGAATGCAACAATCAGCCGACGGCGCGCGGAATGGTGGTTGCGAGCCTTGCTGATACAGACCCTTTGTGAATGACAACACTATCACTGCATTTCAAAAGTTTCAGCACCCGTAGTGTTGTCTTACTAGATGGTACTCTGATGATGATCTAGAAAAACAATGTTATACATTGCATTTGATTTACACCCGTGTTTCCGTACTGTTTCAGGGTTATCTGTCAGAAGGACTGGTGACTAAATGGTATCGATCTCCCCGTCTTCTCCTCTCGCCTAATAACTACACAAAGGCCATTGATATGTGGGCTGCCGGCTGTATACTAGCAGAGATGTTGACAGGACGGATGCTCTTTGCAGGTGCGTCAGTTTGTCTATGCTTATACATTTATTAACCCTTATCCGACCTGTCTGTCTGGCTTCCTTCCTTAGAAAAACTTAAAAGGAGTTAACTTGGGAACATTGTATGTGCTGTACTGTAGAGAAGCTTCTTGTTAAATCAAACAGAGCTTGTCTGGTCATAAGTTATTTTGTAGTCAAAGCAAGGAAATATTCAACCATTGTACATGAAGGATTGACCTCCGAGGGCCCGCTTCCATTGAAGGCTCATATTTCATGTCACCTTTTAAGCAACAACTCACACTCCCAGTATTTCTAAGGAGGTTTATAATGAGACAGCACATACAGAATACATTGAATAAGCCATGCTTATAAAAAGCTTTTTTATCTCCTCTCTCTCATGGGCTGAATTCAATTCAATGCGATCAGGAGCATCTTAAGAGAGGACGGGTTCCGTGTGCAGATTCAGTGCAGGCCCCCTCCTCTCCCCGGTGGTCCCGCGGTGAAGTAGACCACAGCACACCACCCACCTTACCTGGCTTTGCCTTGGCGACCTCGGCCCCGCCGCTCAATTCCCTGGACCCTTCTTCAATTCGGCGCCGGCCCTGAATAAATGAGAACTTGCTGACCGGCAGCCAATCAGGGGCGGCCACGTGGCCACCCCTTATTGGCTGGCGGGCCGCGAACTATGATTGGCTAATGAACGGAGCCAAATTTAACCATGCAGCCACTTTTTTGACCGGCGCTGGGACAGCGACAGATACAGCGCCGGAGCGGTGTCAAAAAGCCGCCGGCCACCACTGATTGGCTGCCGGTCCGCGAGCCAATCATGGCTCGCAGCCAGGGCCAGACCAATTTTAATACAAGCAGCCACTTGTTGACCGATGCTGGAACAGTGCCAATCCCAGCGCTGGACGGGTGCCGAAGTGAAGTGCCGGTATGACATACTGTTTTATACCTGCACACTTCAAGTACTGGTGCAGGGTGTGCGGTGTGGGCCCGCACCGCACACCCTGCACCCATTATAGATACGCCCCTGAATGCGATGATGAATAGCAGCAGGGAGGGAGCGATTTAACCTTAGTGTTTAGTCGCGAGAACCGGCATTTTTCAACTAAAGTTCCGGCCGCGCAGTTGTTAGTGCCACGTTAAGCCAGCAAACAGCTGCGCGCCCAGCACTTTTGTCGTATTTCTTCTTACATCCCAAGGAGGGTGCGAGAAGAAATCCTTTAGCCCGCCCAGACACTGCAGTGATATGAATAGCTTCGGGAGCGCCCTCCCACGGCTATTCAATATCGATTTCAATTGAATTCGACCCTATTTTTATATATATATATTATATATATATATATATATACACACACACACACACGAAAGTGGTTCAAAAAGTAAGGTAACAAGACCTCTCATGTGTGCTATGTTCTCTATTTCATTCTAATTTCCCACCAGGCCAAAGTAGACTGACCACGGCCATTAGACTGCGCCTTGTATCAGTCATACCTCATGTCTCAGTTGTAAGATGGCAGGGCTGGCGGAAACATGGTCAAAAATTGAGGTGCGTAGTGTGATAAGAATTCTGCAACTAAAGGGCACGTGATAACATCATGTCATGGAAACAGCTTTGGGTTTGGTGCACTGCATTTGATAACAGCAGGACAGACGTTTAAGATGAGCAGCGATCCAGCCAGTCAAGCACGTCCACCACAGATGGCAATGTGTGCCGCATTGATGGTCTGATTCAGGAGGACAGACGCATTCGAGTTAGTGACGTTGCTGACGAACTGAACATCTCAGTGGGTGCTGTGCCCAACATGGCTCTTGTGCAACTAGGGTACAGGAATAAAAAGTGTTTACTCTGGGTACTGAAGCCACTCACAGAAATTCACAATGGGATTGTCTCTCGTGCACTTGACCCGGTACCATGAAGAGAGAGTGCAGTTCCTGCATCGCATTGTTACAGGCGATGAAATGCGGGTGCATCATGTTGACACCGGAGAGGAAGCCAGCATCCATGACATGGGAACAGGTATCGTCCCCACCTTCAAAGAAATTCAAAACAATTCCATAAGCAAAGGTCATGGCGACAGTGTTTTGGGACCACAAGGACGCACTTCTTGTCAATTTCCTCACCAAGGGAGATATAGTGAATGCTGTCCACTATTGTGACACCTTGAGCCAGTTGCAGAGATAAATGTGTCTAAAACGATCTGGGTTGCTGCAAGTAGGCGTCATATTGCTACACGATAATGCCAGGTCACACTCAGGCAACTGCACGCGTAAGTTGTTGTGTTTCTTCTATGCCGTGATAGATGCCTTGGTGTGCCATTGAAACAAAATCTTAGACAAGAATTGGGATTATGTGGAAAAATAAACTGTACCAAGGCCATATTATTGAATATACATATATACGTTAAGAGTTGAATAAAGTTACGCAATGAGAGGTCTTGTTACCTTATTGTCAATGATAAGGGAATAATTAGATGGCAGGTAACATTTATGTTTTCTGATCATACTTATCGGGTTGGGTATGGGTTCCCGGCGGTCGGGATGCCACCGGTCAGAATACAGACAGAGGCATCCTAATCCCTACCCTAACCCTCCCTCCCCGTTGTCGAAACGTAACCTCCCCCCCAGTGCCTAAACCTAACCTCCCCCTCCCCGCACCCTAAACCTAACCCTCCCCCTTTAGTGCTTAACTCTAACCCTCCCCCAAGTGCCTAACCTCTACCCATAAATCTAACCCCCGATACTTACTTTCAGGATGCCGGTGGTCGGTATACTGGAGCCGGCACTGGTATTTAGACCGTCGGCATCCCGCATGTTGGTATGCTGACTACATCCCACTTCCAAATAGGGGCATACAAACTACAAATGAAAATGATCTGAAAATGACCATATAATGAAGATCCTACCTATCTAGTTACCATTGCATGTCTCTTCTCCTGTTGGCATCTAAATTGCAGACCAACCCTCAATCATTTCACCAACTCCCTTCTGGCAACAGCTTGGTCCAAGTGACACTTTTCTGTACTTTTCTCAGATCTTTCTTCAGCTTTCAACACTGTTGACCATACAATACTGTCACAAACCTCTTTGGTCTCTGTGCTAAGCACGACCCTGGTTCTCATCCTTTACTTTGGCCGATCAGTGGATTCTCCTTCTCCAGTGCATCCGCCTCACAATTCTGCTTTATTAGATTCTACTATGGTGACTCAACATCATCCTTTATACTCCCTTTTCTTTTTTCCGAAATATTCAGACTATCTCCAAATTCTGTAGTCTTTATCTTACACTTTTCTATTAAACACCTAGTACTAAGCCTTGGAGAGAGATAAAGTGGACGGGATAAAGTGCCAACCAATAAGCTCCTAGCTGACACTTTCAAACACAGCCTGTAACATGAGGAGCTGATTGGTTGGTACTTTATCTCCTTCCACTTTATCTCTCTCCAAGGCTTAGTACATAGACCCCATAATCTGATATCTCAAATTATTGACAATTGTTAGTGTCTGTTCATGGGCCTTCCAATACAATGACTATCTTCTCATCTGTCATCAATACCACTTCTAAACTAATCAACATCAACACTACCTTCAAAAACTCATCAACATCACCTTCAGCTCGTCAGTATCAACCCCACCACCAAACTCATTAATATCAACTCCATCTTCACACTTATCAGCATCAACACCACCTCCAATCTGATCAACACAACCTTCAGTTTCATTAACTCAGACTCATCTGCAACTTCACCTTCAGACTCATCATCATCACCACCCCCTTTTGACTCACTAACATGAACTCCACCTCCAGAATCATCAGTATCAACCCCACCTCCAGACACATCAACACCACCTCCAAACTCATCAACAACAACCCGCCTCCAGAATCGTCAACATCTACACCTCCAGACTCATGAGCATCAAACCCACCTCCAGAATCATCAGCATCAATACCACCTCCAGTTTCATACACATCTCAAGTCACTCCATTGTACTTTCCCTAGGTTCTTGCCCATGCACAGACTCCCGAATCAAACTAAAATTGCTATTGCTTACCTATCGATTACTCTGGTCCTCCTTACATCACTAATAATATCTCCTGCCTGTGCATTAACAATGACCTTTTGCTGAAATCCTCTGTTACAACAACACCAATAAGACTGCTTGCATGTTTCCCCTCTGCTATAGACTCATAAAATTGCCCCATCAGACTCACTCCCTCTCAGCTTTCAAACTTTTCCTAAGACATATTTCCTAGGAGACGAATATTCCCTCTGTCCGTAAATCTTTTGCAAACTTATCTTTTCACTTCTCTCATACTGCTTTCCCCAACCAACTCTCATGTTGCATACATTTTGCCTGCCTTATAGACTGCAAGATCTTATGAACAGAACAGTCTTTACCATGTGTACCAGTGTGCAATAAGTCTGTCTGTTTGTTCATATCACTCTCTACAGTTTCCCAAATTGTACATCGCTACTGGATATATCTGTGTTGCATTCTAAATACTTACTAGGTCAGGAGTTCTGCCATCATTCCAGTATAAAGTAGGAAGACTTGTGTATTGCAAGGAATGGCAAATGCCCTATTCTAAATTACTTTGTACATCAGAAGTCACCGCAAATTTCCTATAGAAAAACACTTGGCCTATTGACGTCTGCCCTGATAGGGTCATAATAATAACAATATTAATATTAAGTGATGTATATAACATCTTGTACTATATTTCCTGACAATACCGTGCACAATGGCACCAAACTGTTGACATTTATAATCCAAGCACGGACCCGCTTCCATCCTGCTCTGATAATTTATTAAAATATGTCTATTTCCATCCTTTAACCTTCAGATCTGTTCTTGGCTGAAGGAGAGGTCTGGCCCTTTGTATTCTTGCTTTATAATGAAATTCCTCTTTTCCTGCATCATTTTAAACTTCTTTGATGAAGATTCTGTCCCTGTAGACCTAAGTGACTTTTGCAGCTTTTTTTTTTTACTTTGGCAAATCGTTAAATAAGCCTCACACAGTTAGTCTATGCTTTCTTAATTGCTGTGCTGCACACAGTTTGCCACGGTAGGATAATGAAGTCCCACGTGGCTCATTACAGGCTGAAAAAAAAGTACGAACGTGGGTAAGTTTTCTACTTTTAATTGAGCTGCCCAATTCGAACAACTTCCGAAGGTTAACACGCAGCTGCCACGTGGTGGGCGAACATCTCTCTATAACTCTTTACTGAGTTTTTATATGTTGCATAAAATGTATTGTAATGTGTCTTTTTATATATCATGTCTGTTGTTTTATTGGTATACTCTAGTTGGCTTGTTTCTGCAGATGTACCTGCTCTTACTGGGATTAAGCACGCGACTGCATTCTCTTCAAAGAAAAAATGTTAAAGCGCACGTGTTGCCTTCTCACAGTGGGCTTCATCTACAAAGCGTTATACAGTTGAGAAGCCTTTTTTTATTTTCAAACGTTGGTGCACTTCTAGATTGGGAGAGAGGAGGACACCATTATATACCTGGGAAGGAGGGGCACCCTGTAGAACTTGGTCAATATCAATATCAAATTCTCAGCTTCTATCATTCTATAACAAATCCTTGTAAACCACAGTGGTGGACGACCCTGGAGTCATTAAGCTTGTTACGTTGCCTCACTAGAGGACACCCTCCAAATAAAAACAAACAAACATGAACTAGAATGTGAATGTAATATATGTAAGACAGAAAATTGGGAACAAGTGCGGGGTAATTGTTTTTCTTTTTGTCATCTCTGTTCATATTCGTGAAAACTTTTTGTTGCGTTGGTATCCCGCAGCAGCTGCACAAAATATTCCGCACTTGTTCTCGGTATTTCTGGAGGAGATGTGGGCAGAAAGGCACCCTGTATTCTAATCTAGAAAAAAATATACAAAGTACATCTCTTGATGCCCTATAATCCATATTTTTATAAAAATTTTCCCTTGTCGTCTTTGTTTATTCAGTAAAAACATTTTTTTAAAGAAATATACATACTGTATCAGACGCTTCAGTGAAAAATCAAGGATTGGACATTTCTTTACATTTTTCATTTTGCAGCAAAAAGTTTCATTTATGTTGGCACTTTCTGTAGAGATTAATCATTTCTTTTCACCACAATTTGTTTGCCCACATAACACAATCTTTAGATTGTAAGCTCTTGCGAGCATGGCTCACTTCCTTTTGTTTTTATCTACATAATTACGTGATCCGCACATTAGAAAAAAATAAAAGATAAAAATAATCATGGTTTTGAGGACTACTCTGGGAAAACGGATCTGATCCTACTTTGCGGTATTACGGGTCCAATTGGAAGTTTTTCTGGTGAGGGATTAAAATTTTAATTTAGAAGATCATCTGTCCATTATGGGACTGTTCAAGACTCATTAGACTGAGGGGACATGAAGCCTTTATTAGGTATCTGAATGTTTTTAATAGATTGATTGAAACGCATCTAGAAACAGTTTTGTGTAAAAGAGCTCCTTGAAAGTCATGAAATGCGTCACACTGAAAGTATTGACTACTGCAGATTACTTTCACCTCCTAAGTACCTTTCGCTGAATGAACGTAGGTGCAAATAACGTGAGCACTGCAGGTTGGTGCACATTTTGCACTTTCATCAATTACATTTTGTCATAAACCAAAAAAAAAATGAAAAGCAATAGCAATATCTTCACCTAGGGGTTTTAGTCAAACACACTTCATGCACTTCAAATTAACCAAAGCGGCTGCTATTGGTTGACATTGGCTGCTATTGGTTTTTCATATTTATCATTTAGGGAATCATGAACTGGAGCAGATGCAGCTGATCTTGGACACGATTCCTGTGATTCACAAAGAAGACAAGGATGAACTTCTCAAAGTGATGCCCTCATTTGTCAACTCTGACTGGGAGGTAAAGAGGCCTCTGAGGAAGCTGCTTCCTGAGATGAACCTGGAAGGTGAGTTCTTCATTCACAATGGTTTTCACCTAGAAAATCAAGTGCTTGGTTTGAATTAAATCAACCATATACTTCTCAACACTTAATAAAAACAAAATTGAGCCAAAATAAGCCCCTGCCAAATCACCCTACCATTTAGTACAAACCAAACTTAAATTCCTTAGACCACACTCACATTTATGGGAGACCACGCCTACTACGTTTTCATTGACCACGCCCCTTTTGGATAAGAAAATCGGGACTATTGGGAGATGACAATCGTCTGCTTCTTGTCCAGTTTTGAACGTTCCGTGGCTTCCCAGCAGCTGAGGAAATACCATCCTCGTCACACAGTGATTTAAAAGACAACACTATACAGCTCCCCTGTTATCCCTGAATCAGACGCTCCGTTTTTTTATAGACTCAACCCAGTAAACCAGGCATGCAGCCATGCCAGCGTGACCCAATTCATGAGGGAGACATTGCATGGTTTAGGATTTCTCATCTATTTTAGACAGTTAACTTGGGCACAGTTAATTAGTTAATATCAGGCATGCATTTTGCATCAATTAATGGAAGATAATTCAATCCAAATGTGGGAAATCAAGAGCCAGACAAACATCTGCCTTATGTGGTGGGTCATATTGGCATGTCTGAGCATGATGGGGGTATAGAGAGGCAGGAGAAACGGTAGGTGCTGAAATGTAATAGGTGCACAGTATGTAATGTCCCATTTATCATTTATCAAAGAAGTGTTTTCAAAAGTTTCACTTTAACATTAGTAACCACTGACATCATGAGACATAGGGGGGGGGCAGAAGTCTCAAATCTTGGAGAGACATAAAGTACCAACCAAACAGTTTCTAACTCATTTTTCAAACACACCCTGTTAAATTACAGTTAAATGCTGATTGGTTGGTACTTTATCTCTCTCCAAGGTTTGATACATCTCCCCCATGATATGTAATGACTATCGGTTGTGTCCTTAAAATGGCTGCCTACACAGCATGTAGGAGACAGGCACTATTTAAGGTGCAAAACACTTGCAATTTTGAAGGGGTTTACATACATCCGAGGTACAAAAATATTAAAGTGGGCCTGTCACCTTCACACAGTGGCGGCAGATGTTTTATACTGTATATTGTAACGTTATGCAGTCCATTCGCTAAGAACAAGTGACAACACTCAGGCACTACCAAATATTAATGAAGCCTGACTGATATTTATGAGACTTGACTGATATTTATGAATAATGTCTGACTAATATTCATGGGGTCTGATAAATAATCATGAAGCCTGATATTTATAAGGCCTGACTTATGGCTTGTGGCTGAGTTATTGTTCCTAGCGCATTAATAGACTAATCACTAATATTCAGCCTCTACCATATTTCTGCAATGCCATTACCCACACATGGATGTAGGACACATTTTATACTATATGCTAATCCGGTCGTCTATTACGCCTGGACCAGGCTCTCGTTTTCTTTCTACTGAAGCCAGCAAAAAAAAAAAAAAAAATGCTAACTGCATAATCCTTGTTTTCTTTCCAATGTTTAGCTATTGATTTTTTGGAAAAGATTTTGACTTTCAACCCCATGGACCGATTAACAGCTGAAGCCGCTCTGCAGCATTCATATATGTCCCCATATTCCTGCCCAGAAGATGAGCCAATATCTCTGCACCCCTTCCGCATTGAGGATGAAATTGATGACATCTTGCTGATGGAGGCCAGCCAGAGCCAGCTGTCTAACTGGGACAGGTGGGAACATCCTTTCAGAGTCTTTCCAAATAATATGTACATATGGCCCTCTGTAACGTTCCTGCATTTCATTACCAGCTGTGACCTAGCCGACTGGATTATATCCAAGAATCAGCTATTTCATTCAATTGACCCTTTAAGTGCGGAAAAGAGACAACATTCTAAACCTGTTCACTCTCCATACAGGATGGTAACATCAAATGCCCAAAACCGGAGCATTGGAAAACAGTAGATATGGTACCCTGCTACCACGGGAGGTGTCTCTATTAAACAAACTGAGGCAGCCTTCTTGGGCACCATGTTTTAGAAGGGCTGTAAAATGCGGGTTCCGGACTATAGACAGACAGTAATTAGTTAGACAATGTCTAGATAGACACCATATGTTAGACAGTTAATAGTTAGACAAGGATAAACGTTCGACACAGACAAAAGACAGACACACTAAAGTTAGACATGTAAAAAGTTCGACAGGTACAAAAGGTCGACAGGGTCAAAAGTTCGACATGAAAATGATTGACACAAAAATGAGGCACAATGGGGAGGGTTAGGGTTAGGGTGAAGATTAGGGCTAAAAAAAAAAAATTGTCTACCATTTTTGAGTAGACCATTTTCATGTCGAACTTTTGACCCTGTCGAACTTTTTACATGTCTAACTTTAGTGTGTCTAATTGTTGTCTTTGTCGAACTTTTATACTTATCTAACTATTAACTGTCTATGTCTAACATCTGGTGTCTATCTAGACATTGTCTAACTAATTACTGTCTCTCTCTTATACCATACCTGTACAATGCAGGGAGATGAGTTAAAATGATAATTGCTGCAAAAGACTAATGATATTTATACGGTTGGGTCTAATAAAGATCAATGTAACAATATTTGTCTTTCAAAGGAACAACTGTCCTACGTTCCTCCTGTCTTACACTAGATAGTCTGCATATAGCATGACACAAAGGATATCACTGTTAGAGAACAATCCAGCAAAAAAAAAAAACAACATATTTTTTGGGCTATTGGCTCAGAGTCTCCTCAATGGACATATATTTAATTATGTGCAGGGGTTCCAGATTCTGTAATTTATATCAACCAGAAATGGGGAGCTGAGGGAGATGCGGCGCATAGAGGCTGAAATCCTCAAAGAACTGAATTGATTGGCTGCCTTAAGCTGTCCATTCATTACACGATGCGGGAACGACGGCACGATTACGACGCCGTCGTTCAGTTTATGCAGATCAATCATCCCCGAACATGGCAACCTGACGGCGGTCGTCAGGTTGACCGTCATGTTCGGGCGATGATTGATGTTAAAAACGACCAGCGGGCGCGCGCGTCGCTGGTCGTTTTTAACCTTTTACTGCCCGATTTGCGGGCGATTACCAAGCGATGGAGCGATAACGACCGTCGCTCCATCGCTAGGTTTAATCGCCTAGTGGATGGGCAGCATTATTTCTATGTTTGGTATAAATTGGTTGGATATGATCAGGGAGCTTTGCATGATGGGTTGGGTAAGGGATGCTAGCGCTCGGAAGCCTGGCAGTCAGAATCCCGTCATGATGGCATCCCGACAAGGTTAGGATACCGACACTTATCTGTCAGTATAGTAATCCACCCCCTCTCCCTACCCCCTCCCTCCCCAGTGCCTAAACCTAACCTCCCTCGTGTCTAAACCTATCCTCCCCTGACCTTAAACCTTACCCTCCCCCACTAGCACCTAACCCCAGTACTTACCATCGCGATGCCAGCGCCGAGATTCTGACAGGTGTTGGGATTCCAGTGCCGGCATTCTAAGCAATGGGTTCCCGACTGTCGGGATATTGACCGCATCCCTGCATGATAACTGAACGTATTACATATTATTTTTAAATATTATTACATAATATTACAGAAATATTTGCACCTTGGTCACAGTTTTGTAATTACATCCCCCCCTGCAAAATGTTCCATGTCTCCTATTCACCATGCCTTACTCTTATTTTAAAAGCAGCAGTCCAGAGCGAGTGATGGTTTGCCATTGCGCATGAGTGAAAGTCGCACTTCGCATGCGCAGCGATTGCATTCTGATTACTCTCTGGCGTTTGGGAGTAGTAATGGGTGAGAGGTGGTTAGAAGAACGCCGGCGTGTCTGACCATTTAAACGCCGTTTCATGAGTTTGCATAAATTATCCATTGCGGACTCCTTCACGGCATGAAAGCGCTCTGCGGCAGGAAAACTGCAGTCTTTGCGTCTGAATTACATGATGCGTGACTGCCCGATGTGTGTTGATTTTAACCGAAGTTTACGCTGTTGCATGGATATGCCGGACGGATATGAGAAGGCAGCAGTGGGGGTCCCTATGCTCGGCTAAGCTTTGGAAGGCATTAGCCTATATTAGCAACTGCGATCCGTGAGCGAATGCAGTTGCAAATGCATTAGCGGGAATCTCGGAATAAAGCCCTATGTTTTAATTATCATTGAGAGCACATTGCTGGAATTAGCACACTTTCTACACTTTGTATGCGTGTGTGTGTGTAAAGAAAAATACTATCATGGTACAGTCACAATGCCAGTTCAGTTGCTTTCTTTATTTTTATTTTTTTTTAAGTTTCTTAATATACTGTATATAATTCTGCCTCGTTCTCAGTCTTTGTTGTTTAAACCTGTTACAAATGTTCCACACTTGATTTCTTACTTCTTGCTATTTAATCTAGTAGTTTCACATGAATTACTACCATAACATAGTCACTGAAGCAGACTTTTGCCATATTATATGTATTAATAGTATCTTTCTTTTTTACAGGTATCAAGTGAGTTTTTCTTCTGACCAGGACTGGAGACCAGATCAAAACCTCGGTATGAGTGATGTCCAACGTGATCCTCGTGCTGGATCAGGATCACAGGTTGAAGAAGCTCAGGTTGATCCACGCAAGTACTCTCAAAGTAGCTCGGAAAGATTCCTGGAACAGTCGCATTCATCTATGGACCGTGTTTCTGAGGGAGATTGTGGAAGGTCTTGTGAATATAAAGTGGGATCTCCTTCCTACTTGGATAAGTTACTATGGAGAGACAACAAACCACACCACTACTCAGAACCTAAGCTCATTTTAGATCTTTCCAACTGGAAAAAAACTATTCCACCTACAGGAGACATGGCGATGGAAGAAGAGCCCTCCAATCTGTTTCTGGAAATCGCTCAGTGGGTCAAAAGCACTGAGGCAGGTCTTGAGTGCCCACCAAGTACTGCTTCTGAGGTACAAGAGCCCCATCAACTGCATCCTCCTCATCAGGAGGCAACTAGTGATATCCCCAAGGATGCTGAATCTTCTTTCGATTTGGATGTTTTTATCTCCAGGGCACTAAAATTATGTACAAGCCAGGAAGACTTGCCAGACAACAAGCTCAGTGATATCAATGGGGCTTGTATTCCTGAGCACCCAAATGATATTCCACAGACGGAAGTATTTCATAAGGACAGGTGGTAGTATTTTCATTAACAAAAGGAATATTTTACTGAGCACATTTGTTTTTTAAATCAATGGACATTGTGATTTTTTCAGTGCAATGTACTAAGTTGACTCCTATATCTTGGAGAACATTCGGGTTTAAGGCCCTAAAAATATTTTCTGTACTGATAATTGTAATATCATTACATTGCAAAATTATTGCCTTTTATGTAAAGGTTAGCACAGATCAATGCTCAATATTTGATGCCTTACAATACTTGATGAAAGGAGTGTAAAAACAACATACCATACCACTTATCTATTTTGAAGTTAAAATTTTATAAATGATCAAATCTACAACGATGGCTACACTACTTATCCTAATGTCTCTTGTCACTATGATTCCTGAATATAAGAAAAAATGTAAATTCTAAAAGATTATATTAGATTTATTAAATAGTATAAATAAAAATTACCCCAAAAGTTTTAGAAAATGTTTAAATTGTAAAAAAAAAAAAAATAGTAATAATAAAAAAATCTTTCTCATTTAAATTCAGATTAGCATTATCTAGTTATTTGGGATGTCTTATGTTTTTTTTGTGGTATAAATTTATTTTCGCATCAGTTTTAAATGTTTTAACCAAACTTACAGTACATTAAATAATAATAATATTAATAAAAAAATGTAAAGCAATTATATTACATGCAGTACCATTATGACTTTATATTTTGAACATGACATGAATTGTGATACACAAAAATTCTTTATACAATTTTATTATATTCATTAATATCATGAGTTAGAGACTACTATATATTCTCCAGAATGGAAATAATATAAATATGAATTACAGTACTGTAAATTTATCAGATTTTGGAACAACAAAAACTTATTTGAAAGAATTCTGTTTAAAATATAAGCAGGAGGTACATAATAATATATATCTGTTTACATAACTTAATTTCTGTAATTATTTAAAATTTTGTTTTATATATCTTATAGATTAATTTTAATATATAAATATAGAATATTTAATTTTGAAATACATTTTAAATTGTTAATTATTGAATGTTTTAGCCTTAAATGTCACCAAAAAAGGAAAGTTCCAGGATTTTAAGGTTAGAAATTTTAATTAAGGTTTCTCTATTAAAATTATCAATAGGCGATATAAACTTTATTTACTTACTGGCTCTAGAACGTATAAAAAAAATCAGTTTGGTAAATATGCTGCTTTTTTATTTCTTTGCAGTTTTTAAATAATGGTAACAAACAGGACAGATACATGTGATATTTTGGCAGTCACCCAATTTCTACAAGCACCCTTTGTATAACAAACATATGCATAAAACTTTAAAAAAAGAAATATAGTTTTAAGAGAATGAATTGGGAATTCCTAAATATTATGTTTTAAACCAGCATTTTGAAAATATTCTGTTTGCATTTAGAGTATGCAATACCTTATGATTAATTAGTTTATAGAATGTGGTACATACCATATTTGTGCTGCACATAAATAAAATTATACATATGGCATCTTCGTCTGTATGAAAAATGTTTTTATCTCCAAAAAATATTTGCTTCAGTTTTTAACAATTAGAAGTACGTAGTTGTGTTGGCATAACCAAAAACTAATGGAATTTTAAGGGATAATTCCACCTAAAATATGATGAATTTTTTAAGCTAACACACCTATTTTCCCTAACTACAAGGAATATTGGGTTCCTGTGCTAAGGTTCCCCTCTTGATATACTTTAGGTTTCAGGAACTAACACCTCCGGTTTCAGGAACTGACAAAGTGCAGATTTAAGAAGCTGAAAGAGTGCAGGTTTCAGAAGCTAACAGACTGCAGGTTTCAGGAACTGACAGTGCTCATCTTTCAGGAACTGACAGTGCTCATGTTGGCATAACCAAAAACTAATGGAATTTTAAGGGATAATTCCACCTAAAATATGATTTTTTTTTTAAGCTAACATGTCTATTTTCCCTAACTATAAGGAATATTGGGTTCCTGTGCTAGGGTTCACCTCATGATGTACTTTAGGTTTCAGTAACTGACAGAGTGCAGGTTTTAGGAGCTGACAGAGTGCAGGTTTCAGGAGCTGACAGAGTGCAGGTTTCAGGAGCTGACAGAGTGCAGGTTTCAGGAGCTGACAGAGTGCAGGTTTCAGGAACTGACAGTGTGCAGGTTTCAGGAGCTGACAGAGTGCAGGTTTCAGGAGCTGACAGAGTGCAGGTTTCAGGAGCTGACAGAGTGCAGGTTTCAGGAGCTGACAGTGCGCAGGTTCAGGAACGTTTCCGAAACTGACAGTGCTCATCTTTCAGGAGGATCTTTACGTGCAGATTTCAGGAATTAACAAAGTGCAGGTTTCAGGAATTAATAGAGCGCAGGTTTCAGGAACTGACAATGTGCAGGTTTCAGGAACTAATAGTGCACAGGTTTCAAGAACTGACAGTGTGCAGATTTCAGGAACTGACAGGGTCTTATTCAGCAAGGATCAAAATTGCAAAGCTGCACGCAGGCAGCTTTGCAATTGCGATCCTTGCAATAATGCAAATCTAGCAGGAGGTATATGACACCACCTGCTGCATTTGCGATCCCAGCACTGCGTCGGAGGTCAAAGGCTGGGATCACCATCGCAACCTTTGGTAGTCAATGGTCGCAATGGTGGGCGACGCCGGGCGGCCGGACAGCTGAGTAAGCATCAGCTTACTCAGGCTCACCAGCTTGCAAGCCCAGAAAACTGCGTATGTCCACGCAGTCTCTGGGCTGGCCGCATAATTTTGCCCACAAAAATTTACATCACCACTATCTTTCAAATACCATGGCTATGCACACACCCAATTCAATCTTTTTTAAAAACGGTCGCAATTTTTTTAAAGCTGAAACCCGCGTGAAACTTTTTAAAAATGGGGATTAGCCTGTACCCCCACCCTGGAAAAAAAAAAACATTGGGTAACAGTAATAATGGTTATTACTGACCCAAATACTTTTTTTTTTAATGCAGCAAATGGATGCTTTGTGCATTTACTTAATTAAAATCATGATACAAAGCAAACTTTTTTGGAGTGCATAAATTAATGAAAAAGTTGATTTGGGGGTAATTTGAAGTCAATACTGGTTTTAACAACAAATAATGACATGTTAAGCTAATTGGAAACTTCTAATTTATTCATTCATAAGTCCAGACAACTTTTCCTTAAACTAACAATTTTAGGAAAAATTGGACTTGCTCTGACGGTGCTCAATATCGAGTGCTACATGAAATAATAAAACCTTGCGCCAAAATTCGCTCCCAATTGAATATGCCCCATTGAGTGCAGATTTCAGGAAATTTTGAGAAATTAATAAAATAAGCATCTCAAGACTAATCAGAGCATGGATGTAAGAGCACATATTTTGGTTGTCTGATATGCAAAATGTGATGGGTGGAAAAAATGTGTGTAATATGTGTATATTGATAATTTTGGAGAGGTGGAAATTTAAGATAAACAGAAAAAAAAATAAAAAATGAAATAATAAAAATAAATAATACATACAATATAAAGATAATAATAATGTAAACAAATCTATAAAAAATAAACTATATAGGAAAATTTAAATATAAAAATAGAGTTAAGGGGTATATCAATGTATATGTAGGATTCTGTTCTGAGGTGGGAGCTATATGTGTGTAGGTGTACTGGTATGTGTCTTACATATAAATTGATATACTTCTTAACTCTATTTTTACATTTTCCTATACATCTTATTTTTTATATATAAACTAGTTAGCAGCTCATCAAAATGACTTGGGGGGATGAAAGTAGAAATGTCAGCACCTGCAGCTGTGCGCGTGTGAACGGAGCAACAATTGAATTGCTCCGTCTGGCAAAATCTAGCGGCCACCGGTGCGCAAAACACTTGAATTCCCCCCATAAATGCGAAGAGCAGCATTAGCACTATTATTTTTTATTTATTTTTATTATTCTATTGTTATATTTGTATTTATTTATCTTTGATTTCCACATCTCCCAAATTATCAATATACACATATTGCAAAAAAAATTTCAACCCATCACATTTTGCATATTAGACAGCCAAAATATAAGCACTCGTACATCTTTGTTTATTAGCATATTAGCTGAAGGAAGCTGCTACCAAAAGCTGCAGGTGTGCTCCGACCATTATTAAACAGAGCATGGAAACAACTATAAATCTTGTATTCTCTTGTAACTTTAGGTTAGTACCAGAACATTTTTAAATTACAAAATAAGCCCACTGGATCTGACCATTCAGAATTCTGCCAAGTTAGTCTATATTGGTACTTTCAGGGGACACCATGAGGCAAAATCATTGATCTCCAACTGTGTATGTAGAATTATTAATATTATATTTTATTTCTATTCATATCTAAGCAAATATTTGCCCTATGATGCCCTTATTTGTCTTATGCCAATTATCTAGTTTTTTTTGCCAAATGTAATTTTGTTAGCTATTGTAAGCAGAATACTTTTAGATAAGTAGGTGCCTTTTTATTTTGTGACCATATAGCTGATCCATCCTGATGATTTATTACGGTTTAACAAAGTCTGCAATAGCATGGTTCACCGAATGTTACTGTATCCTCATTGACAGAACACCGGGTTGTAAAGCCAAGGATACCTTGTATGGATCTGAAACCTGATGGTTGTGAAAGCATTTTGTATATGTGCAGGTTGTTCTTGATGTTAGTGTGTTTTTGTTCAGTGGTTTAATTCTGTGTCTTAATTCACATTATTATCTCTTAAACATGCTACCGTTATATCTCACGTTAGAGGTGTACACTTATATACTTAACATAAATTGACCTATTAAAATATCAACTTCAGTCCAATATTTGGAGTTTCTCATTTATTTGAATGAATATTTTTGGTTGCACGAACAGAACGGACTGTGGAATAGAAATTTAAAGGAAGAGAGTTGAGTGCGCAAACAAGCAGCTGGTACACATGATGTTCAAGAGGTGCCCTCTACCCTCCAAATATAGATAATGTGAAGAAAAAGGTAAACAACCCAGTTACAGCGCTATAATTAAGATACTTATGGTCATAAATAGGAGTAGTGTCCTGCAGTGTCCAACAGTATAAAGGTTGGTCTTTTCCTCAATAAGCAGGATTTTCATGTAAGAGATAAAGAGGTATATAGTGCAATACCATTTAATCACATCAAATAACAATATACATAAAAGAACACAGTATAAAACTTGGTGATGAATAGGAATATAATTGAGGATCCCCAAACAGCTGGAGGACAACAATTACCGGATCTCAGAAGAAAGCTGGCAAAAGACAAATCTTTTTCCATGTAACTCAGGCACCGTGATCCTGTGTTGTATATCAGGAGCAGGTTCACTGTCAGCGTCCCTTGTAGATCCGCAAATGTGTCGTCAGGTTGGGTCCCAAGCAAAGCAAACCAACGCGTTTCGACCCGTATCTGGGGTCTTTTTCAAGGTTAAAATTCGAATGGTCATAGTGTCTATTTCAGTCCATTAAATACTTGATGTAATCCCAGTATATCGGACGCAGCTGGTCTCTAGACAAAAAAGACTATAAATCCCATGACCACTTGCTGCGTCCGATCTATCTCCTATTTGTCAAAAACGGACATGTGATTACTCCCGTTCCGCTCGGCATATCCACAGCGTCACTTCCGGTTGGTATCCATGGCAATCAGACGGTAGATGAGAATCTAGAAGATACAATGCGAAAATTAGAAAATGTTCTACTAAAGGAGAATAAGATTTGGTGGGAGACAATAACATTAGAAAAATATGTCACACAAATTAATACCAAAAGGTCTTATTATACATAAAGTAGCATCTTTCTCTGACTCGAATATAGAATTTAAAACTAGATGGGATAATATCTTAAAGGATTGCTCATTGAACTTAATGAATCTTATCATTAGTGAAAGAAAGAAGGATCTTTTAGAATTAGAAAAAGAAATTGACTCTTATAAAGAAGTAATTGCTCTCTTCTCTGAAACTCAGGAATACAAAGATCTTGAGAAACGTGTAGAATACAGCTTGAGAAGAAATGAAAGAGTACTGATAGACCGTAAAGTAAAAAAATTTAATAGAGATAAAACCGCACTAATAATGAAAAATGAAAAAGAGACGTATGAATGCAGAGAGAGATTAACCCATTCATCTATTAACTTTTCTCCTCCTCATCTCTATTCTAAAAGTCAGAGGATAAAGAAGGTCTCTAAGAGAGGAGATAGAAATGGATTAGCTTTTCAACATTTTAGAAAAGATATTAATTGTCCAGACACAAGAAATAATATAGAGAAAATTGAAGATGGCCCCTACATATCTCCCTTTAAAAATTACAATGGGTGGAGAAACAATGGGAAACAGATCTACAAGCCGCCCCAAAGAAGGATTAAATACCAAGAAAGATATCACGATAAAGAATTAAATAGAGACTTGCCAATTTTTCCGAGCTATAATAAATTTCAACCATTGCAAAATTTGGATAGGTCACCACCTTTTTTATCCAGGGGGAGACGCCTTCAACCCCAAAGATAACAAGTAAAAAAACTAAGATAGGCTGTAGAGGAGGTAGGATTAAACATAAAGAAAAAAGAAAAAGCCTACTAAAGAATAAGAAAAAGAAAAATAAGACAAATATAAATATGGAGCCTCCTCAACCACAAAAAGTTAAAATTTTTAACTTAAGTAAAAATATCCTCTCAAAAGACCAAATCAAAGTATTAGAAAAGGGTCTGAAATATGCACCATCTATAGGCTTAAACAAGTTTTCAACGTTTGTCGATTTGGAAAAATATATCAGAAAGTTATCTATAAAAAAATTCTTTTTGGGTAAAGAATCGAATGTGTTAGAGAGTGAATTTACATTCACTAATAATACCCCTTTCAAACCAAAATCTATCTTCTACCCTTCCCACGTAAAAGGAAATTTTATAGACACCTTTTCAGCCATGGTCTATGAAGACATACAAAAAATAGATACAAAAATATTAAAATATAATTTAACTTTCAAAGAAAGAATGGCACTAAAAGAATTAAAGGGAATGACAGATATTGTAATAAAACCCGCGGACAAAGGCGGCGGGATTGTAATCCAGAATAGAGTATTATATGAAAAGGAAGTTTATAACCAATTAAATGATGATAATACATATAAAAAATTAAAAATGGACCCTATGGAGGAGATTTTAAAAAAACTTCAAATAATGTTGATGAGATATAAGAGTTCGGAGACCTTGACAGATAATGAATACAAATTTCTTCTAACGATGGAACCAACAATTCCAGTTCTATACTGTATATACTTCCCAAGGTCCATAAGGACCCCCAAAATCCACCAGGGAGACCAATTGTTTCCAGTATAACAGCCAACTTATCCGAGTTTATTGACTTTTACTTACAGCCTTTAGTTATCACCAATAAATCCCATTTGAAGGATACAAAAGACCTTTTAAATAAATTGGAATTAATCCAATGGGAAGAAGGCCTAATTATGGTAACAGCGGATGTCCGGTCCTTATATACCATTATAAACCATCAGGATGGTATAAATGCAGTTACAGAATTTTTAAAATTAAGTACTATTAAACAAGACCTGCAAGATTTTATTGTAGAAGGGGTACTTTTTATCTTGAACAACAATTATTTTACTTTTAATGATACCTTCTATATCCAAAAAGTCGGGACTGCGATGGGCACCAGGTTCGCACCAAGTTACGCAAATATTTTCATGGGACAATGGGAGAAAGAAAAGCACAGACAAAAAATAGGCGCTGGACTATAACCACCTCAGTGGACCAGGATAAATGTAGGGAGTGTGTAGAGGACCAGGGGATTAATTAGTATAAAGCAGCCGTCATAGAGGTGGAGGAATCTGGACCCTCCCAACAATTACCAAGAAATCGAAAGCACAGATAGACAGGCGCTAAAGATACTAATATTTAATAAGAAGACCACAGTAAATAGTAAATTAGACACTCAAAAAATTAATAAAAATACATATAGGATAGGAAATGCTAAAATGACAATAATGGGATAATGAAAATAAAAATAAAATTTTTTTTATTTTTATTTTCATTATCCCATTATTATGTCATTTTAGCATTTCCTATCCTATATGTATTTTTATTTATTTTTTGAGTGTCTAATTTACTATTTACTGTGGTCTTCTTATTAAATATTAGTATCTTTAGCGCCTGTCTATCTGTGCTTTCGATTTCTTGGAGAAAGAAAAGATTCGGAACAATAATCCCTACGGTGCGAACCTGGTGTCCTGGTCTAGGTATATAGATGATGTTTTATTTTTCTGGAAAGGAGGCCTGGACCTTTTAAATGATTTTCTTAAATATTTAAATGATAATCCTCTTAACATTGATTTTAGTTTTGTATCTAGTGAGTGCACAGTCAATTTTTTAGATATAACTTTATTTGTTGAAGGAGGAGTTTTAAATACTATGAATTTTACCAAACCCACCGATTCCAGGCAGCCAGTTTAGACGTCTCAAATGCAACTGTAGTAAGAATGACACCTACAAAGTACAGGCACAGAATTTTAAAACAAAATTTTTATCTAGTGGTTACGGATCTGAAACCTTGGAGAAAGTGATTAGAAAGGTAGATGATATTCCTAGAGAAAAACTTTTGGAGAACAAAATGAAAAATGTACAATTGGAAAAATATAGCCCGAAGGACTGGGCTTTCTTCACCACATATAGTTGCCAATATAGAACCTTTGAAAGAATTTTGAATAAACATTGGAATATTCTACAGAAAGATCCTATTATTGGCTCTATAATACCAGTTAAACCAAAATATATCTACAGAAAAGCACCATCTTTAAGTTCGACATTAGTTAAGAGTACGTTACCAAAACTAAAAACTATGTCAACCATAAGATCTAAGGGTTTCCACAGATGCGGAGTATGTATTGCGTGCCGACATATAAAAAGTAACGGCATAACAAAAACTATACAAATAGATATCAACGGCAAAACACACTCCATTGAAGAATCTATAACCTGCAATACCAGCAGTGTGATATATGCTATTGAGTGTGAGTGTGGATTGTACTATATTGGACGCACTTCTAGACCTTTAAAAATACGAATAGGAGAACACTTACGTAATATAAGGAAAGGTCTAGAAACGCATGCATTGTCCTGTCACTTCAAATAATGTCATAACTGTCTACCATCAGCTATAAGAAGGTTTATAGGGTTAATGTGGGTTAAAGGAAATTGGAGACAAAAAGATCTACCAAAACAACTAGCTAAGGCGGAAATGAAAAAAATCTATGAGCCGGGCACTTTGAAACCAGGAGGATCAAACCTCGATTTTGAAATAAAATGGTTTTTGTAACCAGTTGTTATTTTCCTTGTTGCTCACCTTCCCTATATTCCTCTTTTCACTTCGTGCACTTTATTAATGGTCTGGGATAAATTTTTTCATATGTATTTTAAATGTGATATTTTAAAATGTGATATATATTTATTGTTGTTTTTGTTGATTATAGAATAATGATCGCCAAGCATACAGCACTTTTGCCCTATTATCCCCTTCCCGCTGGCTTTGTATATATTGCATTATGGAGTGAATAAAAATAAGGACTTCGTTCACTATCAGTATGCAAACAACTCCGGTTTCCACAGCCACATACCGGAAGCGACGCTATACGAAAACGGGCTATTCCAATACATAAATTAAGTAATTCTGGAGAAGTCACGTGCCCGCTTGCTGATAGAGGAAATCAGCTGACTACAATAAGGAACTAAGGGACGTGTAGTCTTTGTCCCGTGTATGCGTCTGATTGCCATGGATACCAACTGGAAGTGATGCTGTGGATATGTCGAGCGGAACGGGAGTAACCACATGTCCATTTTTGACAAATAGGAGATAGATCGGACGCAGCAAGTGGTCATGGGATTTATAGTCTTTTTTGTCTAGAGACCAGCTGCGTCCGATATACTGGGATTACATCAAGTATTTAATGGACTGAAATAGACACTATGACCATTCGAACTTTAACCTTGAAAAAGACCCCAGATACGGGTCGAAACGCGTTGGTTTGCTTTGCTTGGGACCCAACCTGACGACACATTTGCGGATCTACAAGGGACGCTGACAGTGAACCTGCTCCTGATATACAACACAGGATCACGGTGCCTGAGTTACATGGAAAAAGATTTGTCTTTTGCCAGCTTTCTTCTGAGATCCGGTAATTGTTGTCCTCCAGCTGTTTGGGGATCCTCAATTATATTCCTATTCATCACCAAGTTTTATACTGTGTTCTTTTATGTATATTGTTATTTGATGTGATTAAATGGTATTGCACTATATACCTCTTTATCTCTTACATGAAAATCCTGCTTATTGAGGAAAAGACCAACCTTTATACTGTTGGACACTGCAGGACACAGCTCCTATTTATGACAATAAGTATCTTAATTATAGCGCTGGAACTGGGGTGTTTACCTTTTTCTTCACAGAACGGACTGTGGGCCTGATTCAGCAGAGCACGCAAGTGTGCAGAATGGGTCCTGCTAAGACGAACGCAAATCCTTGAATGCCTCTGCCTGATTGACAGGCAGAGGCATCTAAGGGCCGGTGTGGGGGGGCAGCTGGCGTTACCGGAAACAGGACGTGTCCTCCCCGTTTTCCGGGAATGACCAGCCCAGGGACTGCATGGACGTACTCAGTCTGCTGGGCTCACAAGCCAGCCAGCCTGAGTAAGCTGAAGCTTACTCAGCTGGCTGGCCTTCCGGCGCCGTCCACCATCGCGACCATTGACGACTGATGGTCGTGATGGTGATCCCAGCCTGCAATCTCCGTTGCAGTGCTGGGATCGCAAATGCAGCAGGGGGAGTCATACACCTCCTGCTGCATTTGCATTATTGCAAGGATCGCAACTGCAAAGTTGCCTGCGTGCACTACACACTACAGTATATGCCTGCGTGCACTACACACTACAGTATATGCCTGCGTGCACTACACACTCAGGGCCGGCGCTACCATTAGGCAACTTTAGGCAGCTGCCTATGGGCGCCGGCCATTAGAGGGCACCGCTCGCTGTCCTGTATATTTAGTGAATGAGAATAACCGTGTGTTACGAGCGGCAGCCACGGCAACCACTCTATGTCCAGTACGGAAGGCAGTCACAGACAAGGCCGCCCCTGTAAGTGTCCTCCACCACGCACCATGTCCGCCCGATGGCCACTGCGCTATAATTTTGTCCAGTGTCCACAGTCCACTCCTGCGGCAGGCACAGTCACATGACACAGACCGCCCCTGTAGGTGTCCGCCCGGCGGCTTCGGCACCAATGAAGCTTCACAGTGCTGAACACACTGTCTGTCAGTCTTCTCACTTCCCAACCAGCCCCTCTAGGCTCCAACCACAGCGTCAGGGTTGTTCAAGGCACTAGGCAGGCTGTCTGTCTGCTTGTCAAATTGTCAGTGACTGTCTCAAGTTCAGTTGTACTGCAGCCTGCCACTCATCACTTCCATCCCCCTCCCTGCTGCTGGAGGCTGAGAGAGGTTAGTGAGAGTTGTGTGCTCCCAAACAAGTGTGCATGTCATGTGGGGCTGGTAGGGATAATGGTAGGATGGAATACATGTGCTTTAGGTCCCTAGATATTAAATTTAATGCATTTCTACTGCAGAATGTTTAACTTGCAGAATTTCATGTTAATGTTGTATTACATACAGAATAAATATTTAATTATATATATATATATATATATATACACACACACACACACTGAGTAGTACACTGAGTAGGATAGCACACTGAGTAGGATAGCACACTGTGAGTAGGATAGCACACTGAGAGTAGGATAATACACTGAGTAGGATAGCACACTGAGAGTAGGATAGCACACTGAGAGTAGGATAATACACTGAGTAGGATAGCACACTGGGAGTAGGATAGCACACTGAGTAGGATAGCACACTGAGAGTAGGATAGCACACTGGGAGTAGGATAGCACACTGAGAGTAGGATAGCACACTGAGTAGGATAGCACGCTGTGAGTAGGATAGCACACTGAGAGTAGGATAATACACTGAGTAGGATAGCACACTGGGAGTAGGATAGCACACTGAGTAGGATAGCACACTGAGAGTAGGATAGCACACTGAGTAGGATAGCACACTGTGAGTAGGATAGCACACTGAGAGTAGGATAATACACTGAGTAGGATAGCACACTGGGAGTAGGATAGCACACTGAGTAGGATAGCACACTGAGAGTAGGATAGCACACTGGGAGTAGGATAGCACACTGAGAGTAGGATAGCACACTGAGTAGGATAGCACGCTGTGAGTAGGATAGCACACTGAGAGTAGGATTGCACACTGAGAGTAGGATAGTACACTGAGTAGGATAGCACACTGGGAGTAGGATTGCACACTGAGAGTAGGATAGTACACTGAGTAGGATAGCACACTGAGAGTAGGATTGCACACTGAGAGTAGGATAGTACACTGAGTAGGATAGCACACTGGGAGTAGGATAGCACACTGGGAGTAGGATAGCACACTGAGAGTAGGATAGTACACTGAGTAGGATAGTACACTGAGAGTAGGATAGCACACTGTGAGTAGGGTAGAACACAGAGTAGGATAGCACACTGTGAGTAGGATAGCACACTGAGAGTAGGATAGCACACTGTGAGTAGGATAGCACACTGAGAGTAGGATAGCACACTGTGAGTAGGATAGCACACTGTGGGCCTGATTAAGCTTGGATCGCAACTGCTAATATGCATGCAATCAGCCGATTGTTGCATACTGTGCATGCATCACAGTACGAGTGCACTAACCTACACAGACCCATCGCAGGGTGATTGACAGGAAGTGCCCTTTGTGAGTGGTGACTGGGGGGTGGTCAGGGAAACACAGGCGTGCCAGTGCGTTTGAACACCGTTGGAAGGGCATGCATAAATTAGCTAATGCGATGCCTTACGCAGCTTGAGTACTCATAGCGTGCGATATAGTTAGCAATTTCTGAGTAAGGTCAGAGCTTGTGCAAGTGTGCGTGAGGCTGTGATGGTACTCGATTGTACTGATGTTTTTGCAGTCTGTCTACACATTATGGATGTGGGTAAGGTAAAGTGGTCGTCCTTATGTTGTGCTGCGAAGGTATAGCGATCACATACTAATTAGCATACTATCGCAGTTGAACTGCGTGCGTAATTGCTATTGCAATCTCTGTTGCGCTCGGTAGTGAATCAGGCCTTGTGAGTACACAGATGTCAACAGCAATCTTTCCCCTTAGGAAGTGGCTCCTTGCTGGATATAAACTTGTGTGACAAGGTCGGGGTAGGGGGTCCCTTTATTAGGGTAGATGGACACCACCTTACACACAGCAGCCAGGAAATAGCACTCCAGTCGTGGGTTTTCATACAAGCTGGTCGGCTAACGGAACACTAAATAAATCTCCGTCCACAGTACCTTCTGGTTTGTAGCCAGCAGTGTCTCAGAGCAAGCTAACCTGCAGGCCTGCTCTCCCAGGTATGAGCCTGCTACAAGGCTGAAAGGAAAGGCCCAAGACCTGGAGTGGCCTGTGGATGGAGCCCTCCCTCTCCTCACATCCACACCCCCAGGACCCATTCCGGCTTTTCACAGAGCTGACATTACCAGTCTGCTTTTCTAACAGACTTCTCCTGGGGGTTTTAAAAAACATAAGACAGGAATCTGGGACAAATATAGAAGCCATTCCACACTTCTCCAGTGCTTCTATCACATATCCCCCCTTTGTTTCGACCTGTGGGGTGGAACATCTGCAGCCCCCAGACAATGGACACGTGACAAAGCATCTGCATTGGCCAGCTGGCTTCCTGGCCTGTGTTCTACTGTAAATTTAAAGGTTTCTAACGCCAAGAACCATCTCGTTATTCTCGCATTGCTGTCTTTGTTTTCTGACATCCACTTCAGAGGGGCATGGTCAGTGATCAATCTGAACTTCCTTCCCACCAAGTAGTACCTGAGAGTTTCTAATGCCCATTTTATGGCCAATGCTTCTTTCTCGACCGTAGCATAGTTTCTCTCATGTACATTTAATTTTCTGCTTAAGAAAAAAATTGGGTGTTCTTCATCCTCTTTGCTTTGGGACAGGATCGCTCCTATGCCTACATCTGATGCATCAGTTTGTACAACAAACTCTCTGTCAAAATCATGGGTCATCAGAACTGGTTGGGTACATAATGCTATTTTTAACTCCTGAAAAGCCTTCTCTGCTTCAGGACTCCATTCCACCATGACTTTCTGTTTGCCTTTGGTAAGGTCAGTCAGTGGGACTGCAATGGTGGCAAAATTGGGTATAAACCTCCTATAATACCCAGTGATCCCTAAGAAGGCTCTCATATGCTTCTTATTCAGGGGTCGTGGACAGTTTTGTATTGCCTCAATCTTATTGAGCTGTGGCTTCATCAAACCTCTGCCAATGGTGTACACAAGATACTTTACTTCTTCCATCCCTAGACAACACTTTTTTGGGTTGGCTGTCAAACCTGCCTTGTAGATGGAGTCCAACACTGATTGTACTCTGGGCAAGTGAGACTGCCAATTAGTACTATGAATGACCACATCATCCAGATACTGTCTATGGGGCCTTAGAATCCTATCCATCATTCTTTGAAAGGTAGCAGGTGCCCCATGTAGCCCAAAGGGCAAAATCTTGTATTGAAACAACCCCTCTGGTGCAGAAAAAGCTGTCTTTTCTTTGGCATTCTCAGTTAGCGGCACTTGCCAATACCATTTGGTTAAGTCAAGAATAGTTAAATATCTGGCTGTCCCCAGCCTTTCAATTAGTTCATCCACCCTAGGCATAGGGTAGGCATCGAATTTTGACACACTGTTCAATTTCCAGAAGTCATTGCACAATGGGACTTGACCACTCACTATGCGATTCTTGAATAACACCCAACTCTAACATTTTTTTCATTTCTTTCGACACTGACTCTTTGGGCTTCTGGTAACCTATAGGGCTTTAGGTTAACCTTAACCCCTGGGTCAGTGATTATGTCATGTTTAATCCGTGGTTTTCCCTGGTATGTCAGAGAACAGCACCCTATTTCTGACCAGAAATTCCTTAACTTCCTGCTGTTGACTGGCTGACAGGGTTTTTGCCACTGTCACTGTGGGTACCATGGGCCCTGGGTTTACTGGAGGGGCTCGGACAGCTGACAGTGCTGCTCTATCCTTCCAGGGTTTTATAAGATTTACATGGTATATCTGTTCTGGCTTTCTTTTCCCCGCTGGTAAACTTTATAATTGACCGGTCCCACTTTTTCTAAGATTTTAAAGGGTCCTTGCCATTTAGCCAAAAGTTTACTTTCTACTGTGGGAACCAACACCAACACTCTGTCCCCAGGAGCAAAGTTGCATAAGCGAGCATTGCGGTTGTACACCCTCTGCTGTGCCTGTTGGGCCTGTTCCAAGTGCTCTCTCACTATTGGCACCACAGCAGCAATTCTTTCTTGCATTTGGAAGCATGCTCAATAACTGTTTTATACGGACTGGACTGCCCCTCCCATGTCTCTTTGGCAATGTCAAGTAATCCCTTTGGATGTCTTCCGTACAATACTGTAAATAAAAGGGGAAAACCCTGTGGAGGATTGGGGAATCTCTCTTATGGCCAACAGCAAATAAGGTAACAAGTAATCCCAATCTCTACCATCTTTGTCCATTACTTTCCTTACCATGTGTTTTAAAGTTTTATCAAACCTCTCCACTAACCCATCGGTCTGGGGATGGTACACAGAGGTTCTTAATTGATCAATTTTAAACATGCGGCATAACTCTTTCAAACAGAACCTCAATAATGGGTAACGGAACTAGGGGACTTTTGAAATGTGGCTTTGGTGCTTGATACTGACATTCAGGGCAGGACGCACAATAGTCCCAGATACTTCTTTATGGACCCCGGGCCAGAAAAACCTTTTCATAATTTGCTCAGTGGTTTTCTCTACCCCTAGGTGGCCTGCTGTTATATGACCATGGGCCAGATCCAACACTGTTCTTCTGTAAGCTTTGGGAACTATTAATTGGTCCACAGTATCTTCCCCCCTTCTTAGTCACCTGGTACAACAAATCCTGACATACTGCCATGTGAGGATATGACAAAGGACTATCGGGGTCTATGGGTTTACCATTGATCACCTTGACATTCTCCCTGGCTTTTACCAGAGTAGGGTCATTTAACTGCTCCACAGCAAAGACCTCTCTTCTGACCTCTAAATCAGGCAGATGATCAACTGGCTCAACAACACTTCCCACCTCAGTGGGATGCACTTCACTTGGTGAGCCACCATCACGCTCCGCATTCTCTAGTTTGCCAATCATACTAGAAAAAGGGAACATCACTGACTCTGAAGACACTTCCTCTGCTACTACACCAGTAACCTTCTCAAACTTGTCAGGGTGATTTACCTCTGTGCAACACCGGCCTTCCCACAACTTCCAGAAGTGAGTAAAGTCTCTCCCCAATATGGCATCATACATTAAGCCATGTACCAAACCCACAGAGACTATCGCGAAACCACATGGTGTCTCGATGTTCACTTCTGCAGTAATATAAGAGCGAGTGTCCCCATGTATGCAGGTCACACCAACAGTTTTCCCCTTACGCTTCAAGGAGTCCACCAACTCAGCTTTCATAAGTGTCACCAGGCTACCAGAATCTAACAGTGCCTCTACTCGGTTGCCCTCTACAGTGAGTACACACATGTGCTTATCAGTCTCAGCCTGCCGGTCAGCAGTACAGGCTGTCTATGCAAAGAAAAGACCCCCTGCGGTGGACATGAGCAGTATCGGATTGCATAGGTCCAGAGGTAAGTGAACAATTAGCCTCAATATGGCCGAAGCCACCACATCGGAAACACCGAATCATATTATTATCTAGTCTTTTATGGGATAGGAACCTTCCTGGCCTGGCTGGCCTGTCTCCAGGTTCCACACCCTCAGTCTTAGGTACATTCCAACGCCCAGCACCCTTCTCCCCAGGAACAGTCTTACCAGTGTCAATGGGCATTTGCCGGTGCGTCATCGGGGCTCGGTGGGGCAGACTCAGCTGCATGGCTCACCCACTTGCGCAGAGATGCAAGTAGCCATCGTAGATACCAGTCCATCACAACTCTTGTCAGCGTCTCAGGCTGTAGCCATTTTGTGGATAGATGGACGAGGTCATGCATCTGTGAGCATGGAGACGTTTCCATTTGGAACTCCCAGCGGTGGACTCGTTGGGCCCGAACAAATGAGGTGACTCCCAAGCGAGTTAGGATCTCCTGTTTTAACTTTACATAGTCCTTTGCATCAGCCAGGCACAGATCATAGTAGGCCTTTTACGGTTCTCCGGACAGGAAGAGTGCCACAAGACTTGCCCACTGTTCCTTGGGCCAACTCTCCCTTTCTGCAGTTCTCTCAAAGGCCGTAAGATACGCCTCCATGTCATCACTTGGGGTCATCTTCTGCAAAAAATGACTGGCTCGTATGGAGCGAGCGTGGGTTGGAGGGTCAGTGGAAGCATCTCCAGTCCAGGCTACTAGGTGTTGTACCACCTCTTTTATGGCCTGGCTGTTCTCTGCTAAGGCCTGGCGGGTTTCCTTGATGGTAATTTGTTGTTGCCTCTGTGCTGCCTCCAAGGCTAATAGCTGCACCCGGGTGGATTCCTGCAGAGCTCTGGTAGCTTCTTGCTGAGCGGTTGTAGCCTGAAGCAAGGCCTTTACAATGTTCTCCATGTTGCCCTTAGGGGTTGGCTGGAAGCAGAACCTGACCTCTCAGAGCATCTGCTAACACCACCTTCGTGGATTACACAATTCGTGCCTGTCCCTTTAAATTTTAAATGACAAATTTTTCCTTGCTGCAACTTCAGTGTGTGTTTGCCCACATTCTCCATTGTGACAAGGTTGGGGTAGGGGGTCCCTCTCCTGGGGTAGACGGACACACAGCAGCCAGGAAATAGCACTCCAGTCGTGGGTTTTCATACAAGCTGGTCGGTGCCAGTTTTTATTGTGCAATATCAAGAATCAAAGACACAAAACACAAAATAAACCCTAGCCCGGCTGGGCACTAACTAGACATCAAGTTCCCTCACTAACGGAACACTAAATAAATCTCTGTCCACAGTACCTTCTGGTTTGTAGCCACCAGTGTCTCAGAGCAAGCTAACCTGCAGGCCTGCTCTCCCAGGTATGAGACACTCAGCCGTAACTAGACCAAGCATATATTAGCCACTTCCAGGTGCAAGCCCTGATGAGCCTGCTACAAGGCTGAAAGGCCCAAGACCTGGAGTGGCCTGTGGATGGAGCCCTTCCTCTCCTCACATCCACACCCCCAGGACCCATTCCGACTTTTCACAGAAGCCGACATTACTAGTCTGCTTTTCTAACAGACTTCTCCTGGGGGTTTTAAAAGACATAAGACAGGAATCTGGGTCAAATATAGAAGCCATTCCACACTTCTCCAGTTCTTCTATCACACTTGATATAAACTTTATATAAAGCACAGCATGAAAGGTATCATGAATCCCTCAAAACCTTCCTCTTACATACAGACCAGACACATTTCTTATACACATCTATGTAAAATATGTCTATTTGCTGCTCAGCACACTACAGTACAACATGTCACGGGTGTCAGTATTGATGTCGCTTAATATTCCTAATTTACGTCATCTGTTTGATCAGTTTATCACTATTAACAATGGTATTTGCTTACTGCAAATATCATTTGTGTCAGCTCAGAGCTTGAAGACGATGATAACTCTCTATGTGCAAACAGTATCTGATAAACTTAATGAACTCAATAACAATTCAGTGTTCTGAGTATTTTTAAAGCAGACACTTAAACACTTTACCTGCACATCCATGTTTAAAATACAAAACATTTTCATAGCTTCAGAGAAAATTTATATTTTATTTTTCACATCTGATGTCCATCCTGCAGACTAGCAGATCCGGTTGCAACTTTGGGACACTCGCCATTCTGCGAACGCTGCAGACCCACACTCTAAACCAGAGTTTCCCAATCTCCGTCATTACAGTCCAGGTTTTAAGGTTATCCATGCTTGAGCACAGGTGACTTAATTATAGAGATGTGCGGGTTCGGTTTTACTCGGAAATGTTCTGATCTCAGAAACTGCATTTTATTGGCTATCGGCTATCACGTGTTTTGGATAGCCAATAAAATAAATCCGAACTAATCCGAACTTGCGATAATTTTGGCGAAAAGAACCGAGTAAATACGAGTAAAAACCGAACCCGCACATCTCTACTTAATTAGTACCTCAGTCAATTTGATTTAACTATCTGGACTCAATCATGGATATCCTTAAAACCTGGACTGTAATGGCACAGTTTGGGAAACTCTGCTCCAAACTATCCAAGCAATGCACCCTGGGAGATTCAAAAAGTTACTATAATCAACTAACTTCATGGCCAGGACAAAGATTAGATCTCCACCAGCTAGACGTTGCGTGAAAATGAAGTCGCCTTGAGGAGTGTAAAGGCCTGTACAGCATGGAATGCCCCTTTATATGCGCCCCTCTGTCCCCCTCCTTCTCCCTTTACAAAATTAAATACAATTTTTGCACCTTCTTTCTACTTTGCAAGGAACACCTTCCATACACCAAAGTATTGCCTGTGTAGACTACTGCTCCTTAGCAAAAGTAGCCATTTTGTGCTGCAAGCCTTTGTGTTTTGGCAGAAATGTAGGTGTACCTGCACAAACTGAGGAATACAGCACTGCTAAAGAGAATTTTGCACTGTAACTTGACATTATTCCTGCCATACAAAAAGTTTATACTAATTTGTAACAGTGCTAAACAAAAGTCTAGTAGAGATCACGTAAAGAAAAAGTTGTTCACAAAATAAATGTATCTTTTTATTTTGGTAAAATCTAATTGTTAAATAGCACATACCAAAAAAGCCATTAGCCTGTAAACTATGGTTTATAAATATACATTCTTAAAACACCTTTAATGTAAACTGTGTGTCCGCACAGCTCATAATACATATTGTGACAAAAACACTGGGGAAGTTGTCAAGGGAAGATATATATTAGAGATGAGCGGGTTCGGATTCGTTTGGATTTTCCCACCAAATTCGGATTTTTCCCGCCAAAATTCGGGTCTCAGAAAGAGGCAAAACGTCATCTTTCATGGACAAACAATCATTCCTGGACTTTTGTCCAGGAATGATGATGTTTGTCCATGAAAGATGACATTTTGCCTCTTTCTGAGACCCGATTTTTGGAAGGAAACAATCAGAACTTGGCGGGAAAATTCGAACTAATCTGAACCTGCTCATCTCTAATATATATGCCCCAGGTTCCTAGCTTCTGTCTGGTAGACAGTTAGCGAAATAGCAACCTTGATTGCCAGTCCACTTGTGAGAAGCTGATAAAAGGGGGGGGGGAGTCAGTTTATCTTGTCTACCTCTCACTGCCTGGGGAGCAGGATGAGGCAGAGAGAGAGGGAGGGGGGGGGGAGATAGACCATTGCTTTGTTGGAAGTTGCTATGCTATATGCTGTTTTATGAGTTGGACACTAGGTTCTTTCATCTTTAGGGACGGAATTGTATGTTAGTTAGAGCCAGACAGGCTAAAATTTATTTTTATGTTCTGTTTTGTGCATTGAAATAAAACTAGCTAAAGCTACTAGTACCAAGTTGCTGGACTGATGTGGTACTAATGGGCTGCTGCATGCAAGGTACTGCCATTTACCCTAGGAGACGGCAACCCTAACCTGAACTTGCTACAATATTTATTTAAGTAAATAAAGTCCTAGGCAATCACAATGAAAATGCTAGAATCGATGTATTCATATCTCGCATGTCCTAATAGATAAGTCCCTTCTTTAGGAACAACGTTTAATGAGGAGATAAGAGTAAACACAGAGAGTGAGATGATAAATAGTAGCTCCGAATCACAATGCTTGTAATATCCGGGCTCTTTAATATTTGTTTGAGCAGAATAGTCGTTGAGCAACAGCAATTCAGCGTACATCTGCTCTCCCTAGGGTAGATACTCTATCTGGATTAGTTCAGATGTTTGAGGATAAATAATTAACCCTCTAAAATCAGGTACCATATCCACAGTGAGCTTACAACAGGTACATGTCCACCATAAATGTATAGTGGAAACCGATGCGTTTCTCCACAGTAGCCTTTTCATCAGAGGCATATTGCACAAATATAGAAAATCAGACAACCCCAAATCTTAGGTACTCCTACTTGTCCATGCCTAGGTGATTTCAAACAAATGCACTTTAACAATTCCAATAATATTAATGCTTACAATTATTCTGATTCAATGGACACTAAGGGTGAACTCATAGCTACTTTTCATATGTACTTTTATGTGGTGCTAGTGAAATTAGTCGATGTTTGGTGGCCACTTGCTATCATGGTTCACAAGGCACTGTGCAGACAAGAATTTAATTGGCTCCAAAGATTTATGTGTTTAAAACAAGAATTCAGTGTGAAACTACCCGTCTGCCATTTTATAATCCACACCTCATTGCAGAGTTGGAGGATGGGACCAGCCACCTTGAGGCAGCTACCGGTGGGGGAGGCATCCATTATGGCCATGACCGACCACAATAATCATCATCATAATGGGAATCACTTACTTGGTAACTTGGGCCAACTGCTGCTGTCTAGAAGGGTTGTAGGCAGCCTAACAGGTAATCCGGCTCTGATGTGAAGCTATGCACTGCTGCCATTACTAGGAAAGCTTTCACAGACATTCCAGTGTCTGGCTGGCCTGCTAGCACCCCTGTATTTATTACAGAATGCAGTTGCACTACTAATTACCAATCTGGTGGTCCTGTTAGGGCTTTGGAGAAAAAACCTCCTCTAAAGGTATTCTCCCTCTCTCTGGAGGCAAGGCTAACGTCCACACACGCACATAGAGACCTGACCCAAAATGTTTTATCATTTGACAAATTTCTTATTCCTCCAGCAGAAACTTTTTGTTAAGCATTATAATGAACAATCAATATGTATTGGCTGTATTTAAAAATTAATTCAACCTTTCTAACGGTTTTGGATCCAAAGTCAATGGGGCAGACGTACTAAGCTCTGAATAGTGATAAATTGGAGATTGATAAACTACCAACCAATCAGCTCCTAATTGTCATTTTTCAAACACAGGGCCTGATTCAGTTCCGATTGCAACTGCGAATGCAATAGCCATTACGCACGCAGTTCAACTGCGATAGTATGCAAATTAGTATGTGATCGCTATGCCACCGCAGCATAACATAAGGACTCCCACTTTACCTTACACACATCCGTAATGTTTAGCAAGACTGCAAAACCATCAGTAACATCAAGTACCATCGCAGCCTCACACACACTGGCACAAGGTCAGACCTTAGTCAGAAATTGCTAAGTTCATCGCATGCTATCAGGCCTCAGACTGCATAGGGAATCGCAGTGGATAATTTATGCACGCCTATACAATGGCGTTCAAACGCACTGGCACACCTGCGTTTCGCCAACCACCCCTTCATCACCACCCACAAACGGCATTTCCTGTCAATCACTTTGCGATGGGTCTGCGTAGTCACTGCGATCGCAGTCCTGATCGCAGTGGCCGGCTCTCGCGCACGCACTGTGATGCATACAGATGAGCAAAATGCAACAATCAGCCGATTGCGTGCGTATTAGCAACTGCGATCCAAGCTGAATTAGGCCCACAGACTGCAACATGACAGTTAGGAGCTGAGTGGTGGGTAGTTTATTACTTTTCAATTTATCACTTTCCAGAGCTTAGTACATCTACCCCATTATGTGAAGTAGGCAAAACAATACCAAAAAGTTCTGTGAGCAAGTGAAGTTTTTTTAAATTAATTAAATAAATAATACAAGACATTGGGGTGAATCCATTATGCTTGGAGTTGTGTGGTAGGCAGTGGTAAAGGGAATATTGTGTAGGTGGACAGAATTAATTAATTTAACAAAGTATCAATATCCTACAAACTAATGTCCCAATATCAGTGAACACATAGAAGCAGAAAGAAGGTCGGATGTTTCAACAATGATTCAAAACATACTTCAGTTACCACAAATTCACAGCGAAACGCGTCATCACAGTCCCGCACCCTGCCCACTTCCCAAGCGCTGTCTATTGGAGAACCCCCACACACCAAATTTGAGAGCCTCACGGATATTAGCGGAGAGTCTGCAAGTATGCGTAAAATGAAAATCAACTCATACAAGCAAAAGCTCTATCTGCGACTGAACTTTGTGTATTCAATGGGATATTGTACCATATACTGTAAAATAAAAAAGGATATTAGCACTGTGTTTGTAAATAGGAAAAGCAACTGACAGGAGATTTGTTTCTCTTGTATTGTAGGAGAAATATATTAAAGTTGGTATTAAACACAGATTCTCCTCCCTTCAGTAATCCGCAGACTTCATCCCTTCTGCTCGCTGCCTGAATACATTATTGATGATCTCATTATTGCGACGCAGAGCAGAAATTTCCCTCTAAGGCAGAATAGCTGCAATAAAACAGTTTGCACAGAACAGTAAATAACAAAATCTCGGCCAGACAAATACATTTCATGCGATTCAGGATGATAACAAGTCTATTTGCAGTTGTGTTGTGAGGCCGTTCTTAGCTCATCGGCTAAAGTTACACGTTGCCCTGTAACCTTTTCCATGCTGGACAATCACTTATTGTACATATATTGTACTTAGGGGCCTATTTACCATTCTGATTTGTTCTGGAACTGCTGTTTCTACAATATCAGTACTTTTAGTGTTGGAGGCTTATAAAAAAGCTGTTACCCAGGAGACATTACAGATATATCCTGCATTAATTAAGGACCCACAAAACACCACTGTTACCATATACTGTACACCTATGGGATTGGTGATTTAGTCCAATTTACTAAGGTCTAAAAAACTCAGCTTTTCTCAGCTTGGGCCTGAGAGCTAACGCTAATCTACAGGTTCACTGTAGAGGGATGTTGAAGGGAATGACTAAAATACGTCTAATATGGATTACAAAGCTCAAATAATGAGTTGGAAATTATACTTTAAAATAGTGAATCTGTCCTGTGCCCGTTGTAAATAAAAAGTTTAAAATGGTGATGATGTTACTCCACTATGGTTGAATCCAATACTCTATTAACAATGATGTTAACTAGGAGACTGCAAGCCTTCACCTATTTAAGAGTGTGGGATTCTATTCAGTTTTTTTTCTACACATTATCCCCATTCTAGAATAATGTAAGCTATATATACTTAGTACAATAAAATAAATTTTCATATAGAAAGTAGAAATATATTTTACAGGGAATCGGTATGTGATGCCGCCGAATGTGTTCCCGGCGGACGTAATACCGACGCCGGAAGCCCGAACAGTGGAGATCCCGACTGGGGCTGGTAAGCACCCTAACCCTCCCTCTCTTCCCACCCAACTCTAATACTCCCTTAGTGGTGCCTAACCCTAACGTCCCCGCCATTGGCGCCTAACCCTCCCCGGGGGTCTTCACACTAAGTCTCCCCTGGGGTGCCTAAAACTAGCCCTCCCCCCATGACTAACAGCTAACAATCCCCGCTTACATTCATTCGGGATGCCAGCTGTCGGGATTTCGGCATCTGGCTAAAGATGGGCGTCGGGATTTAGACACCTATCTTTAGTACAGGGATGGGGAAATTCAGACCCGGGATCCGTATAAAGCCTGTGGAATCATTTGGTCTGGCCTTTGGAGCTTTTTTCTGCTAGCCTCATCTGGATAGCAGGGTGCCTATAATGGCACCCTGAAACCAGAATCTATGCAGCAGTGCCGCCTGGAGCACCGTCCTTATGACGCTTCAGACGGTCACACCGCTGCCCTTACAGTTCCCCGGAGCATCCTCAGGATGCTCCGGGCATTGCTGTAATCACCGGCGATTGTGGCCCCGTCCCTGTGCGATATCACACTGAGGGGGCGTAGCCTGCAACGGGCCCGCAAATAATGTTATATACATATCAAAATGGCCCTCGGCAGAAAAAAGGTTCCCCACACCTGATTTAGTACCAGGTCGGCCTTCAAGCATCGGGATTCCGACGGCCGGCATTCCGAGTAGGGATGTGCAGGCTCGGATAGGTTCGAGTTTGCACGCCCGAGTTCGGATTTTTCCCTCAAAAAAAGGGGAACTCAGAAAGAGGCAAAACGTCATCTTGCATGGACTTTTGTCCAGGAATGATGATGTTTGTCCATGCAAGATGCCGTTTTGCCTCTGTCGTAGTTCCGTTTTTTTGGAGGGAAAAATCCGAACTCGGCGTGCAAACTCGAACCTATCCGAGCCTGCACATCCCTAATTCCGAGTGGCGGTAATTTAACCACATCCCATTTTACAGTCATACTCTGACTTTCCACTGCAGACACATTTGTTAAAAAAGTTTAAATAACTCTCTCCCATTAACCATCCAAAGTTATAATCTAAGTTCAGAAGACATATGAGTTTACTTTGTATAGTAAACCCCCACGAAATAAAAAATAAAATAGCTGACGTTCCTGTCATATTAATTTTGTTAATACTTTTCCAAGAGATCACTTCTGTTATATACTTTACTTATGTGGTGTCTTCTTAGCTGTGTTCAGGGCAGATTCTGTTCCTCACGAGGGGGTCTTAAAGTAACATACGTCCAGACCTGGCATCACTCAGACACATTATAGGGTTGTTTTTTTCCTGTCCTGGGTGCTGATGTGTTATTGGATTACTGCTCCTGACCCTTGATTTTCTCCTGACAATTATTGCCTGCTGCTGGCCCTGACCTGCTGCTGGCCCTGACCTTAGGGTCTGTGGGCCTGATTCAGAGCCGGACGCTCTGAAAGAGCGCTCGCTCTGAATCAGGACGTTTTTTGTTTTTTTTAGAGCGGTCTCCTGGCCGCTCGCATAGCTGTAGGTGACCACCCACAGCTATAGCGAGTGGCCAGATTGATGGTCGCGATGGTCAAGAATATCGCGACCATCGGGCTTGTGACGAGACCCTTGTGGTAGGGTCTCGTGGCCGCAAGCCCCAGAGAGCTTTCGGCTCTAACAGTGATGTCAGTGGGGCCGCCCCCAAACGGCAAGCGTTCCGTTGGGAACGCCTCCGTTTGGCCGGCCACCCCCCCGGCCCTCCCACCAAACGGGGCGAGCTGTCACTCACCATCAACAGCTTGCCCTCTTTGGTGCGAGACCCGGAGCATGCTCAGTGGGCAAACATCGACCCGGTTGCGAGCGCTCAGCGCTCGCGACCGGGTCTGAATCAGGCCCTGTTTTCCATCTGCTGATTTTAAGCTACTCCTGGGCCTGATTCAGCAATGATCGCAAATGCAACTACGTACACAGATCAAGCTATTGTTAGCCATTGCACGCGCATATAAGCGATTACGCACACACAGAGGAGTCCATTGCAGAGTGAGTGACAGGCTGTGAGCGTTTGAGGGTGGTGATGGGGGAGTGGTCAGAAAAAAATGCAGGCATGCCTGTCTGATTGAACACCGTTGCTTGGGCGTGCATAAATTAGCCACTGTGATTGCCTACGCAGCTTGAGAGCCCACTGCACAGAGGCAGATCTGCTAATGCAATTGGCAAGGTTATCTAGGGGAGGGAGATGTAGTCAAAAGGTCGACAATATCAATGACATTCGTAACGTTGACACAATGTTCACAGTTATGATGTTGACTGTTGAAATGTCAACAGATAACTGGTCAATATTCTCAGAATGTCGACGTGAAATGTTGACATTGTCAGAATGTTGACATTAGGGTCAGGCTGCAGGGGAGTGGGTTAGGTACTAAAGGAAGGGTTAGGGGTAGTGAGTAGTGTTAGGCATAGCGAAGAGATACTTACCTGAACGCCGGAGGATCGAATCTCTGACCCGGAAGTAATGATCACATGACCGCAAGGACTCGGAAGATGCAGATGGAGCCGCTGCAGCCACCAGGAGCAGGTAAGTCACCACTGAGTCACCAGGAGCAGGTAAGCCACCACTGAGTCACCAGGAGCAGGTGAGTCACCAGGGGCAGGTAAGTCACCACTGAGTCACCAGGAGCAGGTAAGTCACTACTGAGTCACCAGGAGCAGGTAAGTCACCACTGATTCACCAGGATGAAATGTCTACATTCTAACATATCAAAATTTCACCACTGTCTACATGGTCAGTGTCGACTAACTGACCGTCGACATTTCGTACACAACCTCTAGGGGAGGGGGATTTGCAGAAAGCCTGTGATGTTTGTGCGGGAGCCAATTAAGGCAGCTGGATGGGCCGGTCAAGTGGTTGAGCAGGGTGGGAGTTCAGGGGGAGCTGCTGAGGGTCATGATATCAGTGACTGGTGACCATTACAGAGATCTCTTTGTCCATCTGATCCTGCAACAACTGGACAGCGATGTCTCTGAAAGCAGCAGAGTTATGTCATCAAATACCTTCTGCTCTTTAGGACAGTTTTACACTTTTCTGGTTCCAAAATAGCGCAGATTTCTCCTATCTCCCATTTTCCTGCTGAGAAATGAGCTTCTGTCAGCAATCACTTGGCAAATATCCACATGCTGTATAATAACACTGAGCAGCATTAAGCACTGGCTGGAGAATCACATTTACAGCTCGTGTACTTTGCTGGACGATGAGCGAGACAAATCCATTATTCTTTTTGATGCATATCTCCATTTGCTTAACAGACGTTCTGCTTGTCTCCCTTGTTCATGGATTAAATGCCCATCTGATGTGACATAGACAAGCACTTGCTACATGACATTGTTATCCAGCTGTATCATGGACTGCAGGCATCAGGACGTAATATAATACAGTCACGTGTGGAGGCGACCAATCTTCCCAGCAGCACCGGATGAACATCAGGGCAACTGGGGCAATCGCCCAGGGGTACCCCACACACACGTGTGGGGAGGAGGCAGGGGCACATATAGCTAAATCACCAATGTGGGGGGCACAGTGGCATATGTGAACTAGGGTTTTTGTGTGGCAAAATGTGAACTAGGGGCACTGCAGTTTGTTTAATACATTTGAAGTGCTCGCAGTATTTACACCTGATCATTTTTAGTTACATTGCCAGCATACATTAGTGACATTTTATTGGTAGGGGTCCCCACAGGTTTTTCCCCAGGAGCCCCAACAAACCTTAATCCAGCCCTGAGCATACTTGCCGACTTTGGCAAGTCAGAATCAGGGACAGGAGGGGGCAGGTGGGTGGGATGGAGGCAGAGCACCGCTATACACATCATCACGGCTCTGCCCCTTGATGGGTTGCCGGTATTCCCAGCTTTGTGAGGGCGTAATAGGTTGGAGCAATGCGGCCAGAGGTGTAACTAGGGTCTTCGGAAGCCCAGGGCAAGTTTAAGATAGGCGCCCCACCACCACCACACATTAAAATATATTTGCACACCCAAAGGCGTGCAGCTAAAAATGGGCGTGCTCACATGCCAGAAGGGGCATGGCTACTGAAAATGGGGCTTGCCAACATGACATTCCACCCATTTCTCGTCACTCTGGGAACATTCTTTTCCATTCCATATGCACCTTACCTATTTGGTGGTTTCTCACAATGTGGAACCTCTGAAGAAATACATCCTCACTGGGAAGACGGTGTCTTTAGTCGGTATTCACTATTCATGTAGGTCACATCATCCGGAAGATGCCTGTTTGTGTAGGAATATTAACAAGGTCATCACCATACAACAGTGGTTCAGCCAGACTCGTTCCCCCTGTGTAACTTCCTTCCTCCTGCATCTCTCGGCCACACCATCATCTTCGCCTGGGCCGTCTCTCAGCACACCATCACCTTCCCCCTGCATTGTCTCTCAGCACACCATCGCCTCCCCCCTGCATCGTCTCTATGTCACACCATCACCTCCCCCCGCGTCATCTCTCAGCACACCATCACCTCCCCCTTGCATCGTCTCTCAGCACACCATCGCCTCCCCCCTGCATTATCTCTCAGCACACCATGGCCTCCCACCTGCATCATCTCTATGTCACACCATCACCTCCCCCCGCGTCATCTCTCAGCACACCATCACCTCCCCCCCTGCATCGTCTCAGCACACCATCGCCTCCCCCCTGCATCGTCTCTCAGCATACCATTACCTCCCCCCTGCATCGTCTCTCAGCACACCATCGCCTCCCCCCTGCATCATCTCTATGTCACACCATCACCTCCCCCCGCATCATCTCTCAGCATACCATCACCTCCCCCCTGCATCGTCTCTCAGCACACCATCGCCTCCCCCCTGCATCGTCTCTCAGTCGCACCATCACCTCACCCCCACATATATATAGCTAGGAGTGACATCTTCGCCTGGGCCGTCTCTCAGCACACCATCACCTTCCCCCTGCATTGTCTCTCAGCACACCATTGCCTCCCCCCTGCATCATCTCTATGTCACACCATCACCTCCCCCCGCGTCATCTCTCAGCACACCATCACCTCCCCCTTGCATCATCTCTCAGCACACCATCGCCTCCCCCCTGCATCATCTCTCAGCACACCATGGCCTCCCACCTGCATCATCTCTATGTCACACCATCACCTCCCCCGCGTCATCTCTCAGCACACCATCACCTCCCCCCCTGCATCGTCTCAGCACACCATCGCCTCCCCCCTGCATCGTCTCTCAGCATACCATTACCTCCCCCCTGCATCGTCTCTCAGCACACCATCGCCTCCCCCCTGCATCATCTCTATGTCACACCATCACCTCCCCCCGCGTCATCTCTCAGCATACCATCACCTCCCCCCTGCATCGTCTCTCAGCACACCATCGACCTCCCCCCTGCATCGTCTCTCAGTCGCACCATCACCTCACCCCCACATATATATAGCTAGGAGTGACAGGGCTGACCTGGACAAGGTACTGCTCTAGACTTACAAAGGTATATGCGGGTGCTTAGTAAATTTAGCTCTTTAACCTCTCACCCCATTTTTTTAAGCAAATTTTTACATTTTTGTGGGCTTGTCAAATTTTCATATGTGTATTAGATGACACAGACATGCAACAGACACAGACTGACACAGATACACATAGACAGACCACAGATACACACACACTGACACACGCACACTGACACAGATGCACATACACTGACACATATAATTATACACACACACTGACACATATACACACACACTGACAAAGCCTGCCTACACAGACACAGACTGACACAGATACACACAGACAGACCACAGATACACACACACTGACACACGCACACTGACACATATACACACACACTGAGAAAGCCTTCCTACACAGACACACACCTCTTTCACATAAATGCAGCTTGACCAAACTCCCTTCCCCCCCACCACTGTACACGTGCAAAGAGTAACACACACTTGAAGTGAGCGGTGGTCTTTACAAATCCCCCCCCCCCACTGCGGCAGCTTAGCCACCCCCCAATACACACCTGTGGGTGAGAAGAGAGAGCACCGGGGAAGGAAGAATCACTCTTCACCCGGCGCAGTCGGCAACTTTAACCCAGGCGGCAGCTCTCAGGTCAGAAGGATAAAGAATGGGAAGAGAAGACTGTCTGGGAGGGGCTGCGCGCTGCCGCTGCAGCTCCCCCTACAGTCAGCCTGCCCAGCCAGGTACACTTGCCTGCTCATTAAAGGCAGTCAGGACACAATGGGGGCGGGGGGAGGGCGGGTATGATGCTCTGGCCGGCGGCGCCACCCTCCTCTCTGCCTGCCGTGGCGCCCAGAGCACGTGCCCCACTCGACCCTCCTTAGTTACACCACAGAATGCGACTCACGTCATCGCAGCCCCGCCCCCTGTTTTGGTTTGCTGTTATTAATGTCTTTTTAATGATGGGGACGAGGCCGCGATTACGTGATTCTTAGTGAATCGCATCATCATCACCCGCATCCCGCACACTTCATGGTCAGCCAACGGGATGCAGCAGATTTGCCCAGTTTACCGGAAACTGGGAGACAAGTTTGGGGGTTTCCTGCAACTTCCGGGAGAGGAGGCAAGTATGGCCCTGAAGCCCAGAGTCAAAAGTCCACAGAGCTTCTAACTTCCAGCTTTTAGCTACTAAGATTTCCAGGACAAAATAAAATGCATTGACTGACTGCCCTCTAGTGGTTATCATTGGTAATTGTTGGACAATTTATCTTTTATAGTTTTTTTCACAATAATCCCACAAATTATCAATTCCTACAGATAATAAGAGGCTCACCTAGAGCTAGATGCATTTTCTGCAAAACAAAGTGCATGTGCATATTAGAAAACGCCAGTTTTATGCCAGGAGTAAACAGTAATATTTGCACATGGTTGACCACAGGAGAAACTAGTAGAATTTGCCAGTAGATTTTAGTAGTAAATGTTAAAGCATACATGCCGACTGTCCCAGGATGGCCGGGAGTCTCCCGAAAATCGGGTGGTGCTCCTGGATCCCCTGAAAAAGTAAACAAATCTCCTGACCGGCCACCACCGCTTTGCATCCCCCCACATCCCCATACATACACCCCTGAAGCTGGGGGGCCGCTGAAACGTGTCATCCTGGCCCCACCCCCTGCTTCACAATGCTGTTAATCTCGGCATTGTGAAGAGGGGGGGTCACAATGACACAATCTCACGGTCACGCCCCATGCTAAGCCCACAATGCTGCATCATCGCCGAGTCACGCTCCCCCACCATAGAAGCATGACAGGAGGGAGTTGAAAGTCGGTAAGAATGTGTTAAAGTTACCGTACACAGGTCCTGATCCATTACCGATCGCAACTGGGATTACGCATGCAATCGGCTGATTGTTACATTCTGCGCATGCTTCGCAGTGCGCAAACTGGTCACTGCGATCGGGACTGCAATCGCAGTGACTACACAGACCCATCGCTGAGTGATTGTCAGGGAGTGCCGTTTGTGGGTGGTGATGGGGGGTAGTCGGCGAAACGCAGGTATGCCAGTGCGTTTGAACGATGTTGCATGGGAGTGCATAAATTATACACTGCGATGCCTTACGCAGCCTGAGGCCTCATAGCGTGTGATGAAGTTAGCCATTGGTCTGACCTTGTGCAAGTGTGTGTGAGGCTGCGATGGTACTCGATGTTTCCGATGGTTTTGCAGTCTTGCTAAACATTACGGATGTGTGTAAGGTAAAGTGGTCGTACTTATGTAGTGCTGCGGTGACATAGCGATTACAATGGATTAGCATACTATCGCAGTGAGACTGCGTGTGGAATCGCTATTGCAATCGCAGTTGTGATCGGTAGTGAATCAGGCCCACAATACGTACCCAATGTAGCAATGTAATGTAGTGTCATATGCATAAGAAAGTCTATCTGAACACTTACTAAATACTAAACCACATTTACCATGTAAAATACATTTAACTTGAAACATAAATACATCAAAGTACTAATTAAAAAACAATACTGTTGGCCAATGCTTGTACGTCCCCTCCATGACTCTATGCACATGGGGGTACACATGAAAAATGTGTAAAGGTGCGTACACACTTAACGATTTTCTGAACAATTTAACTATAACGACGTCGTTATCGTTCAATCGGTCAAAAAATCGTTCAGTTTCTGAGTTATAACGGTGATCGAAATTCGTTCAAGCGCGCTCCCGTTTGTAGTTTGTAGTTAATTACAGACTGTCCAACATAACGATTTTCATTAAGGGAAGGAACATTTATCATTCATCGTTGTAAAAATCGTTTATTACATTTCAAAAAATCGTTCACTTTTTCAAGGGAAATTCTGACAGAGAATCAGACAGAAAATCGTTGGTTACAAAATCGTTACGTGTGTATGCACCTGAAGAAATTGTTTTGTGCACATGTGTATAAACAATGTTCAGTGTGTGTAAAATAAATACGTTTAGGACTCAGGGATGTGCAGTCAGGGCAGGGGTCTATGTCATACGTACCTTCTCTCCCGAAATGGACAAGAGCCTCCCGAAAATCGTGTGCCGCTCCCGATCACCCAGAAGACTAGGCAAGTCTCCCGGCTGCTGACGGCCCACACCCCCGCCCTGGCTGCCCGCACCGCCCATGGCCGCCCAACCAATCACCTCCTAACTGTAACTAACTTTACATGCTGCCTTTGAAAAATTAGTTAGAGGTTGATTGGTTGGTACTTTATCTCCGTCCACTTTATCTCTCTCCAAGGCTTAGTACATAGACCCCTTAGTCCCAGCCAGTGAACAGCTGGGGAGCCATCTCCACTCCATGTCACACTTAGACTAGGATCACCCTCTTTATTCATTTCAGCTTTACATTTTTCCAAAAATATTGCTTGGGTCAGTCACATTTATGTCTTAAATTATTAAGGAAATGAAGGAGACTCGGGGACTGTATTTATTCCATGTGTTGATTTTTTACTACCTAAGTGGAAGTGCAGGTTACTACAAAAGTGTAAAAATGTGTGTGAGCTATTTCCCATTATAAGTATGACACACGCATCAGAGTTAAACAACTCTTGCAGCGATGGTGTGGATCCTGACCGTACAGTTAGGAATCATTGCCGTGAAAACCAGAGGCGTCGCCAGGTCTGGTGACACCCGGTGCGCACTCAGACTATCTGTGCACGCCAGAGACGCACCCGAAAAGGGGCATGACCTAAAATAAAGGGCGTGGCCTCACGGGGAATCCCGATGATCAGATGCTGGGCTGCCCCCGGACACTGGGCTGTCAGCACTGTTGGCTCCTCTTCTATGACAGGAGCCGAGTGCTGCAGGAGAATGTCACGCTCCAGCACCCGGCTCCTGTCACACCACGCCCCCTGCATCCCCTCATGACACCACTGGTGGATATAGCACAGAGGCGCGGAGCCTAATGTTTAGATGGCCTTCACCAGCGACCCCCACAATGGGTTTTGGACTTCGCTGCAAAGTCCTCAAAGCCCACACATCAGGTGGTTTTTCTCTCCATCAGGGGTATCAGGAGGGCTCTCCACCCTGTGATGTTATTGCATTAGATATGCCTAATGTTTGTAGACACTCCCTAACTGTAGGTGAAAGGCTGGATCTTCAGTGACGGTCCCTAGGACCATGGGGAATGCTGGGAAGTAGGTGTAGTCTGTGGTACAGTATGTATATAGTTTGCAAATGGCTGAATAAAGAGCTTAGCAGTTGAAACCCATGCATCAGTGTCCATATGAATGCATATACAAGCATGCAAACAAAACATGGTGTCAGAAGAAGTGTAAAATGGACTCTGCTAGTGCTTAGAGTGTGAGATGATCCTGCAAAAGTCTGCAAAGCTGTGATACCCAGTGTGTGAAAAACTCTGCCTTGTGCTCTTTTCACATCAAACTGTGAGTAGCAATGGATAAGCTGTCTCCTCCACCAGGCATGCAAGTGTCTGGTAACTTGTCTAAAAACTGGAAAAGATTTAAACAAAGGTTTAATATTTACCTTACTGCATGTGGAGCAGATAATTTTTCTTCATGTGATAGGAGAGGATGTGCTGGACATTTATAATAGTTTTCAGTTTGCTGAAGGGCAGAATATGGTTTTAAACTCTATAATGCAAAAGTTTGAAGACCATTTTGTACCAAGAAAAAATGTGACATATGAAAGATATGTTTTTCACTTGTGATCAAAAGAATGGAGATAAATTTGATCAGTATTATACAGAGCTGCAATTACTCAGCAAAACCTGTGAGTTTGGTGATTTAAAGGATTCACTGATTAGAGATCGTATTGTATGTGGACTACCTGTTAATGGACTCAGAGAGAGATTGCTGAGAGAAACAGATTTAACACTAGATAAGGCAGTGACTACGTGTAAATCTGCAGAAATGACAAAGCTTCAAGCCAAAACCCTACACAAGGTAACTGATGGTGCTGTACAGCAAACAGAGCCAAACAGAACACCATTGTCTAAAATGAATCAGTATAAGTCACAGACTAACAGAGAAATGTGTAATAGATGTGGAAATAATCACAATCCTAAAATGTGCCCAGCTTATGGTAAAACCTGCTTGAAATGTGGTAGAATGAATCACTTTGCCAAATGCTGTAAAACCAAAAGTGAAGCAAACACAGTGCACAATGTTACACACTATTACACACAGTGCACAATGTTACACAAGCTGAGACTGAAGAGTTTTATGTGGATACCATGGAACTGTGCAGTGCAGATAAGAAGGAATGGATTGTTCCTTTAACAGTGAACGAGATTGTCATTCCCTTTAAGCTTGATACAGGCGTACAGGTAATCCAATATCTTTTCAAGACTATAAGACTTTAAGAGTAAAACCTAAAATTCATCCAGCCAATGTGAAAGTTGCAGGCTATACTGGTGAGAAAATTCCTGTAAAAGGTACATGCCTAGTGACACTGAAATACAGAGGACAAAAGTTTAAAACCTCTCTACTGATTGTGGATAGAGATGTGCAACCGATCTTAGGACTAAGGGCCTGATTCAGAGACGGATGCTCTGAAAGAGCGCTTGCTCTGAATCAGGGCTTTTTTTTTTTTTGGTGCGGCCTCCTGGCCGCTCGCATAGCTGTGGGTGACCAGGATAGCTGGATAGGATCGCATGGCTGTGGGTGGCCAGGATGATGGTTGCGATGGTCAAGACCATCATGACCACCGGGCTTGCGATGAGACCCTTGTGGTAGGGGCTTGTGGCCGCAAGCCCCAGAGAGCTTCTGGCTCTAATAGAGCCGGAAGCTCTCCCACTGACATCACTGGTGATGTCAGTGGGGCCGTCCAGAAACGGCAGGCGCTCGCTTGGGAACACCTGCATTTGTGAAGCCCCCCCCCAGCCACGCCTACAAAACGGGGCAAGCTGTCGATCAACATTGACTGCCACCCCTTTTGTAGTGAGCCACGGAGTGAGAGAATTTCTCTCTCTCTCCGGGGCTTGCGCACGCACAGTGCGGCCACTGCGCGTGCACAGAGGCCACCATCGACCCGCTTGCGAGCGCTCAAGCGCTTGCCTGCGGGTCTGAATCAGGCCCTAAGTTCCTGTGAGAAACGTAACTTGATAAAGAAACTTTTTATGGTGACATCACAAGTAGAAGATAAGTGCAAATCAGTGTTTACAGAATACAGTGACGTATTTGAAGGCTTAGGTTGTCTGCCTGGAGAGCATAAGATAAATATAAACATGCAAGTTCCTCCAGTGATACACCACTGTAGAAAAGTACCATTTGCACTGAGAGAAAACCTACAAAAAGAGTTAAACCGCATGGAAGCTTTGGGTGTGATAGAAAAAGTTGATGAGCCTACTGAATGGGTGAGCTCCTTAGTAATTGTGGAAAAATGGACAACTCAGAATATGTCTAGATCCAAGAGATTTAAACAAAGCTATTAAATGAGAACATTTCAAATTACAAACCAGAGATAAAATCATGTCGCAATTTGCGGGAGCAAAATGGTTCAGTAAATTGGACGCATCTTCAGGATTCTGGCAAATGAAGCTAGATGAAACCAGCTCAAAGCTGTGTACATTTAATACACCAGAAGGTCGATACAGATTTCTTCGACTACCATATGGGATACTGTCTGCTCCAGAAGTATACCACAAAATAATACACATGATTTTTGAACATATTCCAGGTGTTGAAACAATGATGGATGACATTATTATCTGGGGTTCTACAAAGGAAGAACATGATTCTAGATTGAGACAAGTGATGGAACTTACCAGAAAAGTGAATCTAAAGCTAAACAAGGGCAAATGTTGTGAATTTGGCGTGAAAACACTTACCTTTATGGGTGACGTAGTCTCAGATCAAGGTGTGAAGCCTGACCCAAGGAAAATATCAGCCATAGTGAATATGGAACCTCCTAACAACAAAGATGACATCAGAAGATTCGTAGGAATGATTACTTAGGATAATTTATTTCTCAACTTTCAGAACAATCAGCTCCTCTTAGATGGTTATTGGACAAAGATAATGAGTGGATGTGGTCACATGAACAAGAAGAAAGTTGGCAAAAACTAAAACAGACCATTACAGAGCAACCGGTACTAAGATTCTTTGATCCTGCAAAAAGAATAAGAATTTCAGCAGATGCTTCTCAATTTGGCCTAGGATCTGTATTGTTGCAAGAACATGAAGATACATGGCAACCTGTAATCTATGCATCTAGAGTGTTGACAAGTGCTGAAACAAGGTATGCTCAGATAGAAAAAGAACTTCTAGCAATCACTTATGCATGTGAGAGATTTCATCAATTTGTGTATGGTCAAGCATTTACAGTAGAAACTGACCACAAGCCATTGGTAGCTATCATGACTAAATCGTTGCATGACTGTCCCATGAGAATTCAACGAATGCTTATAAGACTACAGATGTCACAATCCTGGCTAGTTTTTACCTTTTGTGACTTACCTCTGCCAGCTGCTCCATGGACCTGTGTTGGTAATTCTCCTGGGACATCTGCTCTGGCTGAATCATGCTGGCTGTTACATCTCTGTGTGTGCAGAGCTCTCACCTCCCCACACTGATTAAACACCTGGACCCTGCTCTGTCTGTGAGCATTGCTAGTCTTAATTGGAATCACAGGTGTGGTCCTGATGAATACTCCCTCTGCATGCTGTACCTTGCTCCACTCTGAATGCCACTGCCAGACCACCTGTCTGTATCCACCAATTGCTGCCAGACTCTAGGTATATAGATCCTCCTCTAATAGCACTCAGTGCTTGAACATCTTGTTACGTTCCATGGTGTACTGCTTGTGCTATAGCTGTACCTCTGTGTGCCAGTATGTCCCAGGCTCCTGCTGGTTCCTAGACCAGTGCTATCCATAAGCCTGCTGCGTTCAGCTATCCACGCTACCAGCCTCTCACCTACGGCTCCCAGGCCGCTCCAAGTAGCTTCCACGCTACCAGCTTCTCCACATGCCTCCCAGGCCACATCAAGTAGTTTCCACGCTACCAGCTTCTCCACACAGCTCCCAGGCCACACCAAGTAGCTTCCACGCTACCAGCGTCTACCCACAGCTATCCAGCCGCTCCACGTAGCTACCCAGCTACCAGTGTCTACCCACGGCTATCCAGCCGCCCCACGTAGCTACCCAGCTACCAACGTCTACCCACGGCTATCCAGCCACTCCACGTAGCTACCCAGCTACCAGTGTCTACCCATGGCTATCCGGCCGCTCCACGTAGCCACCCAGCTACTAGCGTCTACCCACGGCTATTCAGCCACTCCACGTAGCCACCCAGCTACCAGCATCTACCCACGGCTATTCAGCCGCTCCACGTAGCCACCCAGCTACCAGCGTCTACCCATGGCTATCCAGCTGCTCCACGTAGCTACCCAGCTATCGGCGTCTACCCACGGCTATCGAGCCGCTCCACGTAGCCACCCAGCTACCAGCGTCTACCCACGGCTATCCAGCCGCTCCATGTAGCTACCCAGCTACCAGCATCTACCCACGGCTATCCAGCCGCTCCACGTAGCCACCCAGCTACCAGCACCTACCCACTGCTATCCGGCCACTCCACGTAGCCACCCAGCTACCAGCGTCTACCCACGGCTATCCAGCCACTCCACGTAGCTACCAGCATCTACCCACGGCTATCCAGCTGCTCCACGTAGCCACCCAGCTACCAGCATCTACCCACGGCTATCCAGCCGCTCCACGTAGCCACCCAGCTACCAGCTGCTCCACGTAGCCACCCAGCTACCAGCATCTACCCACGGCTATCCAGTCACTCCACGTAGCCACCCAGCTACCAACGTCTACCCACGGCTTCCCAAGCCACAACAAGTAGCTTCCACCCTACCATCCATCTGCAAGCCCATCTACTAGTAACCCGACCAGCTCAGTCAGCCTTCCTGCCGGTCCCAGTCCGGTTCCTCCAAGTCCACTCACCTCACGGCTCATTAGCTGCACCAAGTAGCTTCCGTGCTACCATCCACCTGCAAGCTCATCTACTGGTACCCCGACCAGCTCAGTCAGCCTACCTGCCGGTCCCAGTCCGGTCCCTCCAAGTTCCTTCTGGTCTCATTCCAACGTCTCCAGTTTCCAGTTCCAGTCACTCATCACCAAAGGCAGTTCTCACTGCTACCCACTTCTTATAATAAAAGAGCTATTCATGTCAACCATGGTTCCAGTTCAGCCGGCCTCCAGTGATTCCAGTTCATCACCTGATACAGGTAACTCACTAGCACCAACTGTGACAACAGACATATGATGTACAATTGCTGTACTGTCCCGGTAAATACATGTACATTTCTGACACACTTTCTCGTGCTGTGGATAAAAGTGAAGGTTCTGGAAGTCTGATGGACAAAGAGATAGAAGCATATGTGGATTTGATTGTAGCTTCTCTCCCAGTGTCTCTTGCAAGACAAGAACAAATTAGAAAAGAAATAGAGACAGATGACACAATGAAAGATTTAAAAGACATCATTCTGAAAGGATGGCCAGCAGAAAAAAATGCTTGTCCACTGTCAATTCATGATTGTACCGCAGTGACCTTACTGTTGTCAATGACATCATTTACAAAGTCAATAGGTTTGTCATACCTGCACGACTAAGAAAAACTATGCTGTGCAAGATACATGAAGGCCACTTAGGAGAAGAAAAATGTAAGCGGAGGGCATGTGAAGTGATGTACTGGCCAAGAATGAACCAATACACTGCACAGACAACTGCTACATGTGAGTTATGTCTTATGTATAGACCAAAGCAACAAGTCGAACCGCTGAGTCCTCATGCAGTGCCAGAGAGACCATACCAGAAAGTAGGCGCAGATTTGTTTGATTGTAATGGGAAGACGTACATTGTCGTGACTGATTATTATTCTAATTATCCTGAGGTGAAGACACTACATACAACTACTAGTAAAGCTGTAATCAATTGCATGAAGTCAATCTTTGCAAGGCATGGTGTTCCTATGGACATGTTCACTGACAATGGTCCTCAGTTTTCCTGTGCTAAACAATTTTCTGATGATTGGGAATTTGTCCATACTACGTCAAGTCCCCACTACCCACGGTCAAATGGATTGGTGGAAAGTTCAGTAAAAACTGTAAAGAGTCTCATGAAAAAAGCACAGGAAGGTAAAGAAGATTTCTACAAATGTCTCTTAATCTACCGCAGTACACCTCTGCAGAATGGATTCTCTCCAGCACAAATGTTGATGGGAAGGAGAATTAGAGGAAATCTTCCAATACATGATGAACTGCTTAAAACGCATATTTCAACATTAGTCAGACTGAGTAAGGAACGACAACAGGTGAAACAAAAACTGTTCCATGATAGACGAGCAAAAAGGGTAGGGAGAGGGGGAGGGTTAGGATAGGGGGAGGGTTAGGGTAGGGAGAGGGGGAGGGTTAGGGTAGGGAGAGGGGGAGGGGGAGGATTAGCACCGACCAACAAGTGTCGGGATGCCGGAAACAGGATTCTGAACGCTGGGATCCCGACTGTCGACATCCCGTACCCAACCCCTTTGCATGTGTTCCAGGCATATTAACTGAAGGGGATCTATACACAACCCTAATACAAACCCTTCACTTCTCCTTCAGCGCTACTGTGCATGAGTGGTCTGAGTAGAGAGTGCCAGGGAGGGATGCTAGGGATCCTGTGCATGAGTGGTCTGAGTAGAGAGTGCCAGGGAGGGATTCTAGGGATCCTCTGCATGAGTGGTCTGAGTAGAGAGTGCCAGGGAGGGATGCTAGGGATACTGTACATGAGTGGTCTGAGTAGAGAGTGCCAGGGAGGGATTCTAGGGATCCTGGTCATGAGTGGTCTGAGTAGAGTGCCAGGGAGGGATTCTAGGGATCCTGTGCATGAGTGGTCTGAGTAGAGAGTGCCAGGGAGGGATGCTAGGGATACTGTACATGAGTGGTCTGAGTAGAGAGTGCCAGGGAGGGATGCTAGGGATCCTGTGTATGAGTGGTCTGAGTAGAGAGTGCCAGGGAGGGATGATAGGGATCCTGTGCATGAGTGGTCTGAGTAGAGTGCCAGGGAGGGATGCTAGGGAACCTGTGCATGAGTGGTCTGAGTAGAGAGTGCCAGGGAGGGATGATAGGGACCCTGTGCATGAGTGGTCTGAGTAGAGAGTGCCAGGGAGGGATGCTAGGGATCCTGTGCATGAGTGGTCTGAGTAGAGTGCCAGGGAGGGATTCTAGGGATCCTGTGCATGAGTGGTCTGAGTAGAGAGTGCCAGGGAGGGATGCTAGGGATACTGTACATGAGTGGTCTGAGTAGAGTGCCAGGGAGGGATGCTAGGGATCCTGTGTATGAGTGGTCTGAGTAGAGAGTGCCAGGGAGGGATGCTAGGGAACCTGTGCATGAGTGGTCTGAGTAGAGAGTGCCAGGGAGGGATGCTAGGGATACTGTACATGAGTGGTCTGAGTAGAGTGCCAGGGAGGGATGCTAGGGATCCTGTACATGAGTGGTCTGAGTAGAGTGCCAGGGAGGGATGCTAGGGAGATAGTATTAGCTACCGGGGGCAGTCTCCAAATTGGAGATACATTCAGGGGATTCTATAAATCTGCAGATATCTCCTGAAAAAGGGTGTTTTGGGGGGACATCCTGCAAATTGAATTTAGTAAATAGGCCTAATAGAAACATAGGGGCCTATTCATCAAACATAAACTTTTGTTTTTTTAGGTAATATTTTACATATTTATGCATCACTAGTATTCACTAAAAGACTTAACGCAGGAGATATGACTAATATCTCCTCATTAAGTCAGTCTCTGTTAATTTCCATACTCCCCATACTTTAGATTGGGGATGTAGAAATTATGCAATTCATCAAATTCTGAAAAAGCATTTGGCTGGGACCCACGTGGAGGATCCGCTCATTGGCTAAGCCCATGTGGGTCCCAGCCAATGAGCAGCCCGGGACTGATGTCAACTCGTTCCCACGAGCAGACATTAGCGCTGTGTAACAGCATGCAGAAGCATGTTGTTACACTGTATCCGGGGCACGTATTGGCTTTCTGCTGAGAACATCGGACATAAAGGTGAGTATTGGATCTTTTTTTACAGGTAATTCGATGGGATACTTTACGTTGACAAGGGGACATGAACATCTGGAAACAGGTGAGTATGTGTAAGTGTGTTTATGGATGCAATAAAGCTTTATTTTCACAGTATGTTGTGTGTTTTATTAACCATTTCTTTACAGGTGAACTACAGGTACCAGTGGGCCCTTAATGCCCCACATGCTGGTACTTGTGGTTGTCAAAGTACCAACATGCGGGGGAGGCTTCTTGGGACCTGTAGTTCCACTGTAAAGACAATGTGAATTATTCTTATTTTTACACAATACACTAACACAAACAAACCGCCACCCACCGCCCAGGGGTGGCGGGTATAGCCCCGGGCTATCAGCCTAGGCCAGGGGTGCCCTGGAGAGGGTGGCTCCCCAGGGATCCCTGGCCTGGGCTGACTAACGGTCAGGGCTGATTCTGCGGCTGGGGGGCCCGGTGAAAGGGCTCCCCTGGCTGTGGCATCAGTCCCCTGTTAGAAAGGGTCCAGGGCTGGTTTTAAATATACGGGGGACCTCACGTCAATTTTTTTCTTTGTATATTTAAAACCAGCTTTGTCCCTGCTGCCTGTTGCTGGTTCGTAATTTATAGTGGAACCCTACACATTTTTTTCCTTGTAAATTAAGAACCAGGACAGGCTGGCAAGCCCGAGGCTGGTTAGACTTTTGGGGGGGGACCTCACATCATTTTTTTTTACAAATTAACCCTATTTTAACCATTTACAGAAAGAAACATACACAAATCACAATGATTTGTGTATGTTTCTGACCATCTCGCAGCTCAGGGGGTTGAGAGTTTGAAAAGTGATTTTGACAGAGAGTTTGCTCCTATCTCCCCTGAGCTTGTCATCCCGATTTCTAGTAAATTTGAGAGATGTATGTTTTAGGTGAAAAATACTTCCGATTTGGCCCGATGGTGAGATTCGAGATTGCTATCTCACCCGAGTTTTACGAGTGAGATGAGAGAAATCTCTCTCTAACTCACCTGACTTTACCTTTAGTAAATTTGCAAGCAGGAAAAAAATCAATAAATCACCCGAGATGGTCATCTTGAGCTATCTCGATTCTTAGTAAATTTACCCCTTAAGATTACAGGGAACAGAGGACCTCATTCAGAGTCTCTCGCTAGATGCGATGGCTAGCCCCCAGCGTATGCAAATGTGTCAAAGTGACGCCACGGGAAGTGATTGCTCACCAAGGCATAAGCACGCTCACCATGTCTTAGCGAGCGGCCAGCGTACGGCCAATCGCACAGGCAGAGCCGCCCACCAGCACACGTCATCTCCAGGAAGTGTGTTAAAACATTGGTACATCGAGGACAATCGGAAGCAATCGCAGCGCTTGTGGTTGCCTTACCCTACCGCAAGCACTGAGAGGACTTCAGTGTAAAAAACAAGCATGTGTACTATGATGCTGCGTGTTAATTATGTACGCCACTAAAACGGCATTGAAATACTCAGGCACGCTTGCGTTTGCACCTCCACTCCCCCGTTATTAGTGTCCTGCCCCTGTTACCACCCACAAACGGTCTCTCCTGTCACTCATTTCACTGGGCTGTCTTTGCTGGGCAAGCGAGCAGCCTGCGATCGCACAGAGTAGTTTGTGCACACGCAGAACAAAGCGTGCAAATGCGCGTATGCAAACCATCGGACCGCTTGCGAGCACACAGCGCTAGCGAGAGAGGTCCAGGAATGAGGTCCAGAGTCTGATGTCAAGTCTGAGACCGGATTCATTTTGACTAGTCGTGGCCAATGGTCAAATGGTGTAATGCAGCCTTTGGGCTGAAGAAGCAGCCTTGAGGGCTGGTTTGTATTGACTAATTGTGGCCAAGGGTCTAAAGCTGTGATGCAGCCTTTGGGCTGTTGAAGCAGCCTTGAGGGCTGATTTGCCTTTGCTAGTCGCGGCCTTTGGGCCGTGGGTGAGATGCAGTCTTTGGGCTGTTAAGTCTGTGATGGAGTGTGTACACTGACGTGAAGATGCTACCAAAGTCGCCGGGTTGACACTGGTGACGGTGCGCCGGGTTGCGCACTTGGAATGCTGAGTTGCGACCAGTGTTGCCGAGTTGACACTGGTGATGGTGCATCGGATTGCGCACTTGGGATGCTGAGTTGCGACCAGTGCTGCCGGGTTGACACTAGCATGAAAATAGGCGCTTCAGTACAAGGAAGCGCACTGTGACGCCTAGATGACACAAGCAGCACAAGCAGGTGGTAAACGGACTGAGCCGTTTACCACCTGGAACAAACCATGGAACAAATGGCAGCAGACAAACACAGCAGAAGTGGACTCTGGAACTCGACTGATACAACCGGAGACTGGAACAACCGTAAGCACGAGAAACTCTATCACTGGCAAGGAGTGAGGGGCAGGCTGGAATTTAACAAAAACAAGGCCCAACCATAGCAAGTCTCCCTAATGAGAGACCAGTGAGCACCTGGGCTGTGCACAGACAGGAGAATCAATCAGTGTGCACCTGACACTGCACACAGACAGGCAGTAATTAGTGTAGAGCCTCAGCAGCAATCAAGACTGGAACTGCAAACAAAATGCTGCTACCACAGATCCTAACAGGAGGAAGGAGGAGACTTCAGTGAACACTTGCCCGGTGTTCATCCTGCACAGCAAAGGCAGCACGGCGGTTTGTGACATTAAGTAGAATCTGATTTGTTGCTATGGGCAACATCTCCACTTCTAAAATCTCAGGCCCTGATTCAGAGCCGGACGCTCTGACAGAGCGCTCGCTCTGAATCAGGGCCGTCCCTCTGAAATTAAGAGCGGCCTACTGGCCGCTCGCATAGCTGTGGGTGACCACCCACAGCTATAGTGTTGAATTGCAAATAAACCTTTAGTACATTCCTGCCTATAAACCTCTAAGATTCACCTGCCTAGAACCTCTAAGACAAAACCTGCCTATACCTTCTAAAATCACAAGATGTCGCTAATTAGCGCTGTGTTTAATTATACCATTAATAAAACTCTAAGACAGTTGAATAGCGGTCCAACACGCTAAAGATTATTATTCAGGTAAAAGTACAGATGTTACCACGCTATGATCTAACAATGAGCGCAAAATAAATTGTACAAACATTAGGTCATAAGGTACAGTCAATACATACGTGTGCACTCTGGGACCAGATACCGGCATCAACAATGAGACCTCCGTCGAACAGCATAACAGGAACACTGCAGACTGGCATCTTGTTTCAGAGCACTCACATATATACCCGTACTGGGATAAGCAATACAATAGAATACGTTGGCAGGTTCTCATTGGTTCCTCTTCTTGCTTCTTCCGTTACGGTACAATTCATAAGTCAGTGCAAAGATACAACCCAGCCTCTAACAGCCTGATTGTGTTCACCTTCCTGCTGCATAATAAATCTAATCTAACTATGGCATCTAACATTTCAAGAAGTTATTCTCTCTAACATTCATATTTCATAGCCGCATGTTCTGATCTTCTCATCGATGCCACCGGAACGCTGTGGGAACAGAGTAGATCAGTACGGCACCAAACACGGTCCAATTGTCATTTACTAAGCCATAGTTACAAAAAACATTCATTTCTTTATTTGCTGACATTGCGATTAAACCAAGTAATAATCATTCCTTTCATGCTGTGGGACCATTGCTTTTAAATGTGTATGCGGGGAGAAATTACACTAAATTGCATTGTGCGTTTGAGGGTCTGTGGGGCACTTAGCGACCAGCACTAAGTTGGAAAGGCTTCTGTGTATGTGTGTGAGCATGCCAGTATGGGTTTGGGAAAGGTCACTAAAAAGCTGGCTGTGCGTCTAAATTGCTATTTTGCGTTGTCCTATGTTTAACATGAAGTGCAGGTAAAACACCACTAATTTGCTACTTTTTGCTACATCGCGTATGTGTTAATGTGAATGCAGGGAAAACACCACTACTTTGCTACTGCTCAAATATAAGTCTGTGGTGATTTTAATGTGTTGCAAAGTGATTTTATGTCTGCTAAACACCGTCGGTAGGTGTTAGGGGAAGATTGTTAAAAAGCTGTTCGTGCTACTTTTTAGCAACTTTGCATTGTGAGTAGCAAAATTGCTACTTTTATCAATTTTGCACTGTGGATTGTGTATTATGTATTTTTGACAAAATGGCGCTTGTGTAAGCTTTCTTTTCTAAAATGGAGTCTTGCTGCCATTCACAAGATGGCGTTGTGCAGGTTTTCCTGATTGCCAAACAGATTCTGTCCTACCCAGTTATTCGGTTTCGACAGTCCACCCTTTGATAGCCAATCAAGCACTATCACAACCTGCTATTAGAATTTAATTTAGGCTTACATTTATATATTATTTAGTGTTATTATGGGATGGCACAAGGTGGTTCTTAGTCCATCAATAATGCATCTCTGGATGGGGACATAAAACTACTATTATACACACACCGCGGATCTTGGAAGATCATGTGTGGGAATGCACCAGTCTTATAAAAGCAATCTTGAAGGGGAATTGAGACTTTACATTATCTGAGGTGTTCTATGAATAACATTTCAATAATACATTCTATGCATGTCTAAATATAATACATGAAACGATTGTATTTCCTAGCTCAGGGTTGTAATGCAGTTCTGTATCTACCTCGGTATACATATTGTCATTCCTGACCACCATCATAGTTTCATTCTTTCGTTTCACTCTGTTTTTACATTTTCCACACTTCAACACAACAGGAACACACCGATGCATATGCCAATTATTATGATGACAATCAGTAGGATCAAGAATTTGCCTATGCTAGCAATCACTTCCTGGACCCATTCCCCTAGACCTGAGAACCATTTCACTGGGTTCAGCCATGACACCCATCCTTCTATCTTTTCCCCTGCTTCAGCCACTGAAGCGTTATGGTTCTTACGAAATTCCCACTTTAGCTGCAGAATTTCATCCATCTTCCGGTCTATCACCTCCTTGGGGTCGCTGGTGTCATTGGTGACATAGGTGCAACATTTTACTCCAAATTGGGTGGCTAACGTTACGCAATACCCTCTTGTAACAGCAGTTAAATAATTCAACACTAGCCTGTATTGCACCAGTTCTTTCTTGTATGCTTGCAATTCTTTCCCTGTATACCTAAATGTGTCAGTGTACATCTCGGTGATATTATCTATTAATTTAGCAAGTTCCTGGATATATCTAAAATTTAATGTACCCCGAGCGATCCTGGTAGGGTCCAATGCGACCAGAACTTGAAAGCCAGTTGTCTCACTGATTAACTGAGTGGCTTTATGTATATCACCAGGTACCATATTTCTTTTGCCTCTGTGTTCATATTGTGTGTGAAGATATGGTGACGGTGTGTTTTTATGTATACCCAGCATTTCAACATGTGTGAGGGTCAGAACTTCTGGGACTACTCTTCGCAGGTAACACAAACCTTCGGAACTCGGGGAGAGCCATTTATATGCTTTTCTTCCACAGATGAAATATACATTATCAGGGAGAACATAAGGAATGGTATGCATCATTATCATTAAGCATATTTCCCTTACAAACAATCCTATTTCTGGGTCTTCCATCTGGTTCATGCAAGTCTCTGGCTGTATTATTTTAACACAATAACCATCTGGCACCTTACCAATAATTTCTTTGGTGGAACTCAATGTATACCGATACCTAAAATGTTTCCCATCAGACTTAATGGAGCGCAGCAGATCATGGTTTATAGACTCATTATCAGCTCTTTGTGAGAAGGTCATCGTCTGATTATTCCCCGTCACTTCCCAACTCCCGGGTTTATTGGGGTTGGTTATGTTTAGGCACAAAAGTGATCTATCTACTTGGAATTGATAGAGTTTGAAATGAGGTGGTTTGGATGATAGAAATTTTCCATCCAATGTTTTCCCTTTTTGCAATTCTAAAATTTCCGTGGTATTCAGCGGAAATGGCACCAACCCTACATTATGCTGTCCCTGGGGCACATGTGAACACACCCAGCAATCAGTTTGATTTAACACTTTGCCTACCATGCTATGATAATCCTCTAGAGGATACCCTCCCCAGTATGGATTATATTTAGGTTGGCACCATTGGATACAGTTCTCATCAACTAGGGACCCACAAAGCTCACAAATACAGGAATCTCCACACCTTCCCCGAGTATCTGGAATGACAGCTCTTTTAACAATAACAGTACTAAGATTGGAAAGACACTCCCCTGATTGGCATTGCACTCCTCCTGATTCCACTCCATCAGCACTGCCATCAGTTCCCGTTTCCTCAATCGGTCCCCCATCACAGACACTGGATATCCCCGAACTGACCAGGATGATGAACACTCTAAAAGAGAATATGAAAATGAACACAGCAGGCCCGTCCATTGTCACAACAAGACCTGCAAATTTCTCTCAGTTCAGGTATCTTACTACGACCTTTTCAATCCTCCCGGAACAAGCTCGCGAGTGACAGGTCCACGCTATCAGCTTTGTCTCCGACTTGTTTCTCCACCGGTTTATTGACCTTTTTGCAGTGAGTGGAATGGACCCAGGTATCTCTCTCGGCCACTTTCAAAGATGTAGTACTCGTCAGCAGCACCTGGTACGGACCTTCCCACCGATCAGTCAAACAACCTGAACGCAAGAAATTTCTGATCATTACATATTCTCCTGGTTCAACATCATTACAGTTCGCTCCAGGCATATCATTAGACAACAATTTCAGTTTCTGCTGCTGTTGCTTTAACTGCTTACTCATTGATATAAGATACTTCACAGTTACCTCGTTGTTACCCTTTAGATCTTCCTGTGGAGTTATAATCAAATGAGGTTGTCTACCGAACAATACTTCAAATGGGGACAGATTTAGAGGGGGTCTAGGAGTGGTCCTTATGCTATGTAGGACCAAAGGTAACGCTTCTGGCCATCCTAGTCCAGTCTCTGCCATGATTTTACTTAGCTTATTTTTAATAGTCCCGTTCATCCTCTCTACCTTTGCACTGGCTTGTGGTCGGTAGGGGGTGTGAAGTCGACTATTAATACCCATCAGCTTACACATATTTTGAAAAACATCACCTGTGAAATGGGTACCCCTATCACTCTCGATGATTTTAGGGATACCGTACCTGCATACAAATTCCTGAACTATTTTCTTGGCAGTAAACGCAGCAGTATTAGTGGCCACCGGGTAGGCCTCAACCCAGTTAGAAAATACGTCTGTGCACACTAATACATACTAAAGGTCCTGCAGGGTGGTAATTCGATTAAATCAATTTGTATCACCTGGAAAGGTCCATCAGTCGGTGGAATGTGGGACGGTTCGGTAGGGATCGCTTTCCCTATGTTCTTTCTCAAGCAGGTCAGACAGGACATTGCTATCTTCTCTGCTTGTGAAGAAAAACCTGGTGCGCACCAGTATGCCCTCACCAACTTGCATATACCCTGTTTACCCAGGTGAGTCAGACCGTGTGCTGCCTCAGCCAGGCTGGGGTAATATGCCTTGGGGGCTACTGGCTTACCATGTCCGTCCCTCCAGAGCCCGGAGGACTCTTGCCCACATCCCTTGGCCTTCCAAATGGATTTTCCTGAATTGAACACAAATTTTGCATCTCCATTAATTTCAGCATATCATCGGTTTGGAATGACATAATTGTTTCAGTTGGAGAAAACATTTTTTACCCTGCTGCCCATTTTGCAGCTTCATCAGCTCTGTTGTTGCCCAGTGACACCGGGTCATCCTCACATGTGTGGGCTTTGCATTTAATCACTGCCACTGCCTTGGGCAGTTGGATTGCTTCTTAAAGATGTTTTATGAGTCGGGAATGTGCAACTGGTGTGCCTGCTGCTGTCATAAAATTTCTCAGACGCCATAGAGCCCCAAAATCGTGCACCACCCCGAACGCGTACCTCGAGTCAGTGTAAATGTTAGCAGATTTGCCTGCTGCTAGTTCACATGCTCTAGTCAGTGCTACTAACTCTGCCACCTGGGCTGAGTGAGGAGGACCGAGAGGTTTAGCTTCTATGTCTGTGTCATTTACAACAGCATAACCTGTACATAATTCACCTGTGTCTGTTTGTCTATGACAACTCCCATCCATATAAAAAGTTACATCCACATTCTCTAAAGGTGTGTCATGTATGTCAGGTCTAGCAGTAAAGGTCTGATTCAGATATGGCATACAATCGTGCATATCATTATGTCTGCCGAACTCACCTCCCACCAGCATCTCCTCTCCTTCCACCCTTTGTACATCATGTTGTACATATGGTAGGTATGTTGCTGGATTCAGCATACTGCAACATTTAACAGTAATATTTGCAGGAGCGATTAGGGCTAGTTCCCATTTGGTGAACCTAGCCGAGGAGACGTGTCTGGTTTGAGCTGAGTTCAACAGAGCAGATACAGCATGGGGAGTGTAGACAATCATATCATGGCCCAATACTACGTCCTCACTTTTACTCACCAATAGAGCGGTAGCTGCTACACTTCTCAAACAAGTGGGGAGTGATCTTGCTACCGTGTCCAATTGGGCACTGTAGTATGCTACGGGCCTACTGGCATCACCATGTTTTTGTGTAAGGACACCTGCAGCACAACCATTGGCTTCCATACAATACAAATCAAAAGGTTTTTCATAATCAGGTATTCCCAATGCAGGAGCTCTTGTCAGACTATCCTTAAGATTAAGGAAAGCCTGTTCTGATTCCTCTGTGTGTATGACACGATCGGGCTTCGAGGAAGAGACTAATTCCTGTAAAGGTAAGGCCAAAATACAAAAACCTGGGATCCACATTCGGCAATATCCACACATTCCCAAGAAGGTACGAATTTGCTGTTGATTCTGCGGCAGTGTCATGTTTTGTATGGCCTGGATTCTATCTGCTGTAAGGTGTCGTAACCCCTGGGTTAGGCAGTGTCCCAAATATATTACTCTGGATTGGCACGGCTGTAGCTAGTCCTTAGCCACCTTGTTTCCTGTATGCAAGAGATGAAGTAACAAAAGTTTAGTATCATTCAAACACAACATAAACGAGTCAGAACATAGCAATAAATCATCCACATATTGAATTAGAACAGATCCATTGGCAGGTTGAAAAGATTGTAAACAGTCGTGCAATGCCTGGGAGAAGATACTGGGGCTGTCTATGAAACCATGGGGTAATCGTGTCCATGTGTATTGTAAACCTCTGTATGTAAATGCGAATAGATACTGACAGTCAGGATGGAGAGGCACAGAGAAGAAAGCAGAACAGAGGTCAATGACAGTGAAATGGGTTGCATTTGGTGGGATCTGCATCAAAATGACAGCTGGATTTGGCACTACGTGGAATTGGCTCTCTACTACCTTATTAACACCTCTAAGGTCTTGTTCCAGCCTATAACCCCTCCCACCACTCTTTTTTACCGGGAAGATGGGACTGTTGGCTACACTAGCTGTACGGACTAAAATTCCCTGTTGTAACAATCGCTCAATTATTGGAAAAACCCCTAATTCTACCTCCTGTTTTAGTGGGTACTGGGGAATTTTTGGAGCTTGCCTACCGCTTTTTAAGTTTACCATTACAGGGCTTACATTTGTCATTAATCCAGTGTCCTGTCCATCCTTAGTCCAAAGGGAATCTGGAATTAGGGACATTTCATCTACTTGTGATGGAGTTTCATTTAAAACTGTAGAGTGATACATTATCCTTTGAGGAGTGTCTAACATATCCCGCACCTCATATACCATTCTCTCTGGGATATCTAAATATACACCATCAGGGGTGCAATATATAATACATCCCATCTTACATAACAAGTCTCTACCCAGTAGGTTAGTAGGAGCCGTAGCAGCCAGAAGGAAAGAATGTCTGGTATGCAACAGCCCAATAGTAACCTCTGTGGACTTTGTTAAAGGATAACGTTCCACTTTACCTGTTACACCCATTGTTGGTACTGTCTCGGTCACCTGTAAATTAACGGGAGATTTCATCACTGACCTGGTCGCCCCTGTGTCTACAAGAAAAGGATATTCAGTACCAGCTACATCAACCATCATGACTGGTTCTTCCCTAGTACTTCCCGTTAACCTGACTATCTGTAGACTACAGGTATGACCTGACCCCTAGCGTTGGCTACCATTCTCCAATAAAGCATTTACAGCTACAATTGGAGCTGGTGCCTGTTGACCATTTGCTGGCCTCTGTGCATATCCCTTATGGGGATATCTAGGTCTTCCCTGATGTGGGATCCCTACTCCTTTTACTGTACAGTTTCTACTTAAGTGTCCTGTTTGTTACAGTTAAAGCATGTTCGTGTTTCGGGTGAAGACATGTGGTGTTGTGAGGTTTGCGCAGAGGGTAAAGGTGGTGGATATGGGTAAGGATAGGGAGGGTAAGGGTATTGTGGGGGATAAGAAGTTGGTGGATAGCCTGGGACCTGTGGTTGCATCGGGTTAGTGGGATAGAGTTGTGTTTGTTGTTGAGTGGGGTTAGTGAGAGCACATACTTGTTCAGACATGAGTGTGTGTGCAAGTGCAAGTGTGTCTGTTGGCTGGGATGTTACCGTCATTCCCTCCAGAGCTTGTATACTGACAGCCATTAATTTTCCTCTCTGGGCTTGTCTCTTTTTGGAGATGTTTTTATCATGTTCAATGGCGGTTTCTATGAGGGTATCTATTGTGAGTCCCCGCCAGCCAGGCGGTGAGGTCTGTACCCGAGGTTTAAACTCTCTTTCAGACCATCCACAAGTACTGTGACTATCATTCCCCGGTGGTGAGTGCTATCTTTAATAACCTCTATCCCAATGTACTGGGTGATAGCCTGCAGAGCCCGATCGCAATAATCTTCTGCAGTCTCACTCTCTTTCTGCTTAATGGTGAAAATTTTGTTCCAGTTAACTACTACTGGAAAATATATGCCCAATTGAGTTACAATGCGGGAAATGTTACCTTGGTTTACTTGGTCTGTTAAGGGAACGTCACCATCCAATACACAATCCGTGATAAATTTTGTCACGTCAGTATTGCGTGGCAGACAGGCCCTTAACACCACACGCCAATCTTTATTGGTGGGCTCATGTGAACTACCCAAATGTCGCAAAAATCTTTGACATTTGGCTAATTCCTTTTTGGGATCGGGGAAATCATTTATGATGGAATTTAGTTCTGCTCTTGTCCAAGGACAATGCATTACTACTTCCCTCGTGGGCACTATACCATTCGCATCTGCATTTCCATTCGGAACAGTTATCGTCCGAATAGGATGCAGACCGGCAGCGTTGCTACCTTTGACCTGGTTACCTGGCTGGAGGTTTAGTCTGCTGCTGCTACGTATGGTATGAACAACTTCCTCTACGGGTGCAGAGGGCATTAACACTTCCCTTGCTGTTACCGATGGAGACGGCGGCACCACTCGTGATTGTGGTGATGCAGCATCTATCATCTGCACAGCATGGGAAATGGCAGACATTACAATAGGCTCATCATCCGCATCATGAACATTTTCTTTATAGTTGCTTAAGAGAGGGTACAAGTTGCTTGTTACATTTTTATGGGTATTTTTGGTAACTGTACTTGCACCTCCATCCACATAAGGTGGGGGAGGTGAGCGTGAACTGCTGGCAATACTCTCCACGACGCTACCTTGCCGCACATGCGTGCCATTTTGTGGCTCGCCCGTATTGCAATTCAGCGTCGCAGATGTATTTTCTGGAAATGTGCTTACGACGCTAGTTTGCGTTGTTTGCACATTGTTAAGCCACGCATCCCCTTCATGCTGCCACAGTTTTAAACATTCAAAATATTTAACCTTTTTCTCTCGAGAGCGCATCAAACTGATGTGATCCTAGACATTGTCTAACACATTTTTATCAAAACTACCAGTCTGGGAAACGGTCTAACACTCTTCCTCATCATATTAAACCATAAATCACAATACCTTATTGCATAAGTACCGTACTTGGTATGCATGATACGACGGGCCGATCCGATCGGCGCCTCCATTAGCAGCACGTCATTGCCTAACATTTCTACTGTTTGCATGGCTCCCATTCTGAGACAACTCCTACGCTTTCCAATAAAAATTTAAACCGGTGAAAGACAATCAAGATACTTTCACTTACCTGTGGACAATTTAAGTCAGCGGCACCCACACACCTGGATAAGATTTAGTAAGGCAACTTCCACACCTGGATAAGATTTGAAAAAAGGCAACTTCCACACCCGGATAAGATTTAGTAAGGCAACTTCCACACCTATGAGAGTTTATATGTCGGCTACTCTCACGCACCTCTCTACAACAAAGACAACATGTACACCTGCTACTGTGTATAGAACGGTAAAGCTGCTTACCGAGCGGCTAGACTAACCCTTGCACCTAGCCCTTAAGGATCATACAATACCCTTAACTTTGTTCAACAAGTATTCACTGTTACACACTTTTTTTCCTGCACAGAAAAATACACGTTAACCCAGATATTGGTAATAGAAAAAAATGTAAACCTCAATGGCTTTGTTCAAACACGTGGCAGCACAACCAGAAGTACGTGTATGCAATTGTGCGACTAGTCGCATACACAGTGATGCGACCAGGTCCACATGGTATTACTTTAATGCTATTATGCGACTCCCTCTAAACTTTTATCAAAGAGAGAAAACGACTTTTCTCTCCTTGTCCCTGGATTCTGATCAGCGCTTCCTCTACACAATAACCGGCAGTACGTTCTCAGCAACACTGTGGTAATGAAAGACTAATGCGTCTCTCAAAAGGCGCCTCCACCCTTTTGCTGAGAGAGAACTGACCGAGTGTTACCGTGTATCAAATAACGTGATAAACCTACGAGCCCCCAACTGTTGAATCGTAAATAAACCTTTAGTACATTCCTGCCTATAAACCGCTAAGATTCACCTGCCTAGAACCTCTAAGACAAAACCTGCCTATACCTTCTAAAATCACAAGATGTCGCTAATTAGCGCTGTGTTTAATTATACCATTAATAAAACTCTAAGACAGTTGAACAGTGGTCCAACGCGCTAAAGATTATTATGCAGGTAAAAGTACAGATGTTACCATGCTATGATCTAACAATGAGTGCAAAATAAATTGTACAAACATTAGGTCATAAGGTACAGTCAATACATACGCGTGCACTCTGGGACCAGATACCGGCATCAATAATGAGACCTCCGTCGAACAGCATAACAGGAACACCGCAGACTGGCATCTTGTTTCAGAGCACTCACATATATACCCATACTGGGATAAGCAATACAATAGAATACGTTGGCAGGTTCTCATTGGTTCCTCTTCTTGCTTCTTCCGTTACGGTACAATTCATAGGTCAGTGCAAAGACACAACCCAGCCTCTAACAGCCTGATTGTGTTCACCTTCCTGCTGCATAATAAATCTAATCTAATTATGGCATACAACATTTCAAGAAGTTATTCTCTCTAACATTCGTATTTCATAGCCGCATGTTCTGATCTTCTCATCGATGCCACCGGAACGCTGTGGGAACAGAGTAGATCACTACGGCACCAAACACGGTCTAATTGTCATTTACTAAGCCATAGTTACAAAAAACATTCATTTCTTTATATGCTGACATTGCGATTAAACCAAGTAATAATCATTCCTTTCGCGCTGCGGGACCATTGCTTTTAAATGTGTATGCGGGGAGAAATGACACTAAATTGCATTGTGCGTTTGAGGGTCTGTGGGGCACTTAGCGACCAGCACTAAGTTAGAAAGGCTTCTGTGTATGTGTGTGAGCATGCCAGTATGGGTTTGGGAAAGGTCACTAAAAAGCTGGCTGTGCGTCTAAATTGCTATTTTGCGTTGTCCTATGTTTAACATGAAGTGCAGGGAAAACACTACTAATTTGCTACTTTTTGCTGCATCACGTATGTGTTAATGTGAATGCAGGGAAAACACCACTACTGTGCTACTGCTCAAATATAAGTCTGTGGTGATTTTAATGTGTTGCAAAGTGATTTTATGTCTGCTAAACACTCGGTAGGTGTTAGGGGAAGATTGTTAAAAAGCTGTTCGTGCTACTTTTTAGCAACTTTGCGTTGTGAGCAGCAAAATTGCTACTTTTATCAATTTTGCACTGTGGATTGTGTATTATGTATTTTTGACAAAATGGCGCTTGTGTAAGCTTTCTTTTCTAAAATGGAGTCTTGCTGCCATTCACAAGATGGCATCGTGCAGGTTTTCCTGATTGCCAAACAGATTCTGTCTTACCCAGTTATTCGGTTTCGACAATAGCGAGCGGCCACAATGATGGTCGCGATGCTCAAGTCCATCGCGACCATCGGGCTTGCGACGAGATCCTTGCAGTAGGGACTCGTGGCCGCAAGCCCTGGAGTGCTTTTGGCTCTATCAGAGCTAAAAGCACTCCCACTGACATCACTAGTGATGTCAGTGGAGCCGGCCCCAGACGGTAGGCGTTCCCATGGGAATGCCTCCATCTGGGCAGCCACGCCCCCGGCATGCCCACCAAAGGGGACGTGCTGTCACTCACCATTGACAGCACGCCCCCTTTGGTGCGAGACCCATAATGACGGCTTGGCCATCGTTATTCGGGTCTCGTGCATGCACACGACGGAGCCGCCTCCGTCGTACGCATGCGCACTTGGCCAACATCGACCCGCTTGCGAGCGCTCAGCGCTCGCGAGCGGGTCTGAATTAGGCCCTCAATCTTTAGTAAATATACCCCTAATACTCTGACACTGAAGAGTACCCAGCATGGCCTGCTTCCATTAGGCAGCTTTAGACAGCTGCCTAAGGGCATTGGGACCTGAGATGGCGGCCTGCTGAGTCTACTTAGGAGAAAAATGAAGGATGTCTCTGAAAGAGGAGGATTGACAAACTATGACCACTGGCACAGAGAGGAGAGTGCTGTGGGCACTTGTTGGGGGAGCCAGGCAGGGTTCTGGGTGCTGAGGGAGACAACAATTGCATATTACGAGGCGGAAGTGTAGCATACACCGATGCTGGATGCTGCTGCTGTGCTGACATGAAGGTGACCTCCATAGACGGACGCTATCGGCAAAGCGTCCTCAGGAAGGACTACGCCCTCTGCCTGTTGCTGGACTGCTGCCCCTATCTGTTCTTCAGATCTTCCAACATACGCGGCTCCATCAAAGTCTACCTTAACTTCATGCTACAGAGCTGGGAGGAGTGGCTCCCCTGCATTTGTGGTGTCAGAAAGGGGGGGGGAGAGGGTGGTCACTGCCAGCTGAGAAACGGGCAGGTGTCCGTGGTGGTGGTGCTGGACGAGCGGAGCTAATGGTGGCAGAAGCTGAAGAAGGAAAACCCGTGTGATAAACACCCTGATCAGCCTGCCTGGGGGTTCCTGTGTCTGCTTCATCCAGGTGCTACCCGAAACCTCTACTCCATATATATCTATATAACCCCAGCTAAATAGATATATATAGAGCTGGGGAGTATATTATACTGGTCCTTCTCCTTCCTGAGCCCCTGGTGATGTGGGGGATGAAGGATGAATTGTATTTATATATAAATATATATATATATATTCACACACATATATATCCTGCCTGTGTCCCACCCTACACTAAAGCCTGCCTAAGGGTCGCGCTAGTATGCTGTTCCTTTGAATATGTAAATGCTGTTTTGCTGATGGTCTTGATAATGGTCTTGTTTGACCGAAACGTCGACAATTTGCTTTTGGAATGTGAGCATTAAATCCTATTGGCGCCTATTAACTACTCTGGTGAGTGCCCCTTTATCTACAATTGACTGTGCTATCTTGGACTTCTTTGGTCTCAAGGGGGGAGCACCCCGATTGTTGCCCATGATGAGGATGAGAGTGCGGACCTGTTCTGGATATAAAACCTAATTTAGACCCCGACTGCATGAGCAACTAAAGAAAAGTATCAAACCTTCCTTTTCTAGGAAAGGTCATTGAGAAAGTGGTGGCAATGCAACTGGAAACCCGCCTGTCTACCCATGATATTTATGATCCATTCCAGTCAGGATTCAGGAGAAGACATAGCACTGAAACAGCTCTGGTATGTGTGCTTAATGATCTTCTGATGGCAAGAGACAGAGGTGATTGTTCAATCTTAATCCTTCTGGATCTCTCAGCAGCATTTGGTACTGTGGACCACGGGATTCTAATTGAGCGCCTGAAAAATTTCTGTGGACTGGATGGCACAGTCCTTAGCTGGTTCAAATCATTTCTGACTGGCAGGACACAGAGAGTTTTTTCTGGAGTAAACTCTTCATCACCAGTGCCCCTTCCATGCGGTGTCCCACAGGGTTCTATACTATCTCCCATGCTTTTTGCAGTATACATGCTACCATTGGGTGAAATAATCAGATGTCATGGCCTGGTCTACCTCTGCTATGCAGATGACACACAACTGTACCTGTCCTTTGCTCCAGGTACAAAGGACCCCATAACAACCCTAAATGGCTGCCTAGCTGAGCTTCAGGAGTGGATGAGTGCCAGTTGGCTGCGACTGAACCCTGATAAAACAGAGGTCCTTACGATAGGTCACAAGTCAGGGCTACAGCATAGCCAACCAACAGGACTTACGCTTGGGGGATCAGAATTATAAAACACTGAACATGTGCGGAATCTTGGTGTTGTCCTGGATAGAGACATCTGACACTTAAACATCAGGTATCAGCCACAATCAAATCCTCATTCTTTCATCTGAGGAACATAGCCAGAATCCAGCACTTAATTTCCTCAGAAGATCTGCCTAAAGTCATACATGCATTTATATCATCACGCCTAGACTACTGCAACACCCTCTACCTCGATCTCCCAGCAATAGAATTACACCGCTTGCAGATGGTATAAAACACAGCTGCCATGTTATTAACCAACCAGCCCCGTTCCAGCCACATAACACCCATTCTCTACTCCCTTCACTGTCTGCCTGTCAGATGGCGAATTGTTTTCAAAATTGGATTACTAACTTACAAAGCCCTGCATGACCGTGGCCCAAGGTACCTAAAGCAGCTTCTGATTCCTTATCGTCCCACTCGATTACTGCGATCCGTTGATGAAGGGCTATTAACAGTACCTAGAATCTCCCGAAATTCGTCTGGGGGTCGAGCTTTCAGTTTTGGGGCTCCAACCTTATGGAACTCACTTCCACCCGCGCATGCAGTGGGGGGTTTCTGAGTACCCAGAAACCCCCCCTGCCCGTTGATCCATAGCCGGCGAGCAGCTGAACCAAATTTTTTTTTTTTTTTTAAGAGACACTGCCTGGGCTGGCTGAAGGGGGAGCTGCAGTGCGCAAGCCCCTCCCAGTCAGTTCCGATAGGCCAGGGCATCGTGATCGGATGAGAGCGCCTGCCGCCTGGACACTGTCCAGTGTCCACAACTGCCAGCGCTGTGGAATCCCGGAGCTGCAAGACATAGGTGGGGTGCACGCAGCCGGATATTTACTGTATAAGGTGACTGCTGTGTGTCTATGTGGGCGGAGGGAGGGGTGCCGGGTCTTGCGGGCGGCGGTGGCATGCGGGGATAATATATTTATTAAATGATGCCATTTGACTGCTGTTTGTATATGCTGGGGGGGGTGGCTGCGGGCGAGTGAGCGGCACGGCCGGGAATAATATGTATTAAATTACGCCATTCGACTGCTTTATGTGTCTGCTGTATATTTTCCCCGGGGGGTTGTGGGAGGATAATATTTACTAGATGTGATGCCAGGTGTCTGCTGTATGTTTTTCCAGGGGGGAGAGGGTGGGGGGCAGAATAATATTTAGATGATGCCAGGTGCCTGCTGTATGTTTTTCCTGCGAGGGGGGGGGGGGGACAATATTTATTAGATGATGCCAGGTGCCTGCTGTATGTTTTTCCCGGGGGTGGGTGGTGGGAGGACAATATTTATTTGGAAACCCCCTTTTCAAAATCCTGCATTTGCCACTGACTTCCCCGCACAGTTCGAGAGGCCTCCACTCTAGAATCCTTCAAAAATAGACTCAAGACTCACCTCTTCACCCAGAATGTCCCTTGTTTAAGCTTATTTTGTATTTTATACTGTAAAGGCAAATGTAAAGCACTTTGAGTCCTTTAGGAGAAAAACGCTATATAAATAAAATGATTATTATTTTATATATATATATATATATATATATATATATATATATATATACACACACATATATATCCTGCCTGTGTCCCACCCTACACTAAAGCCTGCCTAATGGTCGCACATAGTAGTTTTTTTAAAGTTTTATTTTTTGAGAGGACGATTCTCTTTTGACGGCAGCTGTGGAACTTCAAAGACCTGTGGGGCTGGAAAGTGGGTATTGGGGGGGCAGTAGGCAGAAGTTTTGCCTAGAGTGTCGAGAGACATTGCACCGGCCCTGGTGTCCAGAGACCTCCTCCTGAGGAAGGAAGCTTGAAACTGGTGCCTAGCCCTTTAAATTTTAAACAGAACAGCATACATGTCCTTAAGGGTACGAGCCACAGCTGTTCTGTCGGGATAAGAGAGAAATATGCCGACAGCCCCTGCTGCAGCCGAGGAGGGAGCGCCGGTAGAAGATGGAACGGATCACTAAAGCAGGTGCCAGCCAGTAGGAGACCAGTGCCCACCTACCACAGCCCCAGCCCAGGGGGACCCAGTGTCACTGGAGCCAGTAAAATGGAGCCGGGCTTCAGCGCTGTGACAGCCAATTGTGGGTGGGCCTAGCATGTAAGAAGTACCCACTCACAGGAGCATGGTATAGCATCCAGCAGCCGCGACTATAGTACTCACTATTAGGATGGCGGGACAGTCCCATAATAGCCACATTTTAGCTGGATGTATTTAGATGCTAAAATTTAACAGACAAAAATTCAAGTGCAACTACTTAATTTTGTACATTTCTTATGCAAATAACACATAAATAAAATCTATTTTTGTCATATAGATGAATGAAGGACTTCATTTTGACATAACAAAAGGTCATCTTAAACACATTCTGCGGCATATATCCTAACCCACTGCTCCATGCTCATTCCTCACTATCTACCCCTTCTGTGTTGCCCCTGTCTGTCTGCCCCCCCCTTTTAGAATGTAAGCTCTCACGAGCAGGGCTCTCTTACCTCATGTATTTTTTATCCTTTACTTACATCGTTATCTACACTATACTCCAAATGTTTATATACCATGTACTTGTCCTGCAATGTCTTGTACTGTATGTCACTGTTTTCTTGTTTTGTTCAAATGTTTATGTACTTTGTTTATGTACTTTGTAAGGCGCTGTGGAACCCTTGTGGCGCTTTAAAAATAAAAGATAATAATAATAATAATGCATTTTATTTTTTTGTGCATTTTAGTTTTTCATTTATTTTTTTACCTTGCACAAGTCTGCACAGATCTTAAAGATCATGCAGGTCTGTAAACGGGATAGCGGTGGGTTACAGATGCATTTTAATAGAGGAGAGGGTTCCCTCCTCTCCGGTGGTGCAGTAGACTCTACCATTGTACCAGAGTCTACTGCGCATGTGCTGGTCTCCAAGAACATGGCGCCCGTGCTGTATTCCCAGGACATCTCTACTACTAATAGCTGCATTTATTCACTGCAGAGAGGGGCTGGGGTCATATCCGACTGCTCCTAGAGTGGTGGGCATGCCCCCAGCATGATGAAAACAAGGGGAGTGGCTTGCAGGCCTGGCATTTCACACGAGGCCACACCCCTTGCCACAAGGCCACACCCACTTTTTTCAGTTACGGGCCAGAGGCGCACGCACATAGGTCCACTTGCTGGATTTTTTTCCAGGGCCACTTTAAACTCCCAATCCGCCCCTCTGCTAATAGCTATGGTAATACTTTGGAAAAACAATAGAATTCGAAGCTGCCCATCTTTCCATACCAACCCTAGGCACATTATATATTATATATACATGTAAGTTTATATTCTGAATATTTCTAACTTTATTGACTGATTTTTGCAGGTATTCTTTTGTCATTACTGTACTGTACTTGTCATTTTAGTAAGCACATATATACAAGAAGTCAAAATGTAACACGGTTGCCTTTAACTGCTCTGTCCAAACCCTTAAGAAAAGGATTCGGTAATGTTAAACCCCGGTGTCTCTGCCCTTGCCACCTACTTTACATCTAAAATTGACTCCATACGTGAGGACATCATATCCCATCAGACCCTCAGCACTCCTGCCCCTCCTTTCCCTGACCACCCCTCTCCGTCTGCCTCACCAACTCTGACATCCTTCTCCCCTGTTTCTGGAGAGGAAGTCATGGCCCTCATCTGGTCCTCCCCTCCTTCCACCTCCCCTCTTGACCCTACCCCTTCGCGTCTCCTCTGTTACCTGTCTCCTTCTGCCCGTTCCCATCTTGCTCACCTCCTTAATCTCTCCCTATCATCTGGCACTGTCCCTTTTGCATTCAAACATGCCCATGTCTCCCCCATTCTTAAAAAACCTACCCTTGATCCTAACACACTCTCCAACTACCGACCCATCTCTCTTCTCTCTTTTGCTTCCAAACTCATTGAACGTATTGTTTACAACCGCCTTACCACCTTTCTTTCCTCCCACTCCCTCCTTGACTCATTTCAAACTGGCTTCCGTTCTCTCCACTCCACTGAAACTGCCTTCACAAAAGTCAGCAATGATCTCCTTGCTGCCAAATCCAAGGGCCACTACTCTCTGCTGCATTTTACACTGTAGACCATCCTCTCCTCCTGCAAATCCTTCACTCTCTTGGTTTACGTAGCACTGCCTTCTCCTGGCTGTCCTCCTACCTCTCTGATCGTTCCTTCTCCATGTCCTCTCATGACTCCTCCCCCCCCATTTTCACTAACAGTAGGAGTTCCCCAAGGTTCTGTTCTTGGACCTCTCCTTTTCTCCCTATATACGTCCTCTTTAGGTGAACTCATAAACTCCTTTGACCTCCAATATCATCTCTGTACTGATGATACTCAAATTTACCTTTCCACCCCTGAGCTCTCCCCCTCGCTCCTCACCCATATCTCCAACTGTCTCTCTGCTGTCTCTTCATGGATGTCTCAGTGCTTTCTGAAACATAACATGTCTAAGACTGAGCTGATCATCTTTCCACCCTCTTCCTCACTTCCCACAATTTCATTATCTATTGATGGCACAACTATCCCCTCTAGCCCCAAAGTGCGCTGCCTTGGAATTATCCTAGACTCCTCCCTCTCCTTTAAACCACACATTCAGCACCTCTTGCAGTCCTGTCATTTCCACCTAAAGATTATTTCCAGGATTAGACCCTTCCTCACCCAGGATGCCATTAAAACCCTCATCCACTTGCTGGTCATCTCCAGATTGGACTATTGTAACCATCTCCTAGCTGGCCTCCTAGTCTCTCACCTCTCTCCACAACAATCGGTTCTCAATGCTGCTGCTCGGCTCATCTTCCTCTCCAGATGTTCTACACCTGCTTCCCCTCTCCTTCAAACCCTACACTGGCTCCCCATCCCCTTCAGATGTCAATTCAAGGTTCTTACACTCGCCTACAAAGCCCTCACCAAATCCTCTCCCACATACATTTCTGACCTGCTCTCCCTTCACACACCCGCCCGCCCACTTCGCACAACAAATGCATGCCATCTCTCTTGCCAACTGATTACTTCCTCCCACTCCCGCATTCAAGATTTTGCCCGCGCTGCTCCCTACCTTTAGAACGCTCTCCCTCTCAGACTCTCCACCTCTCTACAAATCTTCAAACGGGCTCTCAAGGCGCGCTACTTCATCAAGGCCTTCCAGCTCTCATCCTAACCCACTTTGTGCTCTTTCCTCCCTATCTTCCCCTTCTGTGTCACGCCTGTCTGTCTGCCCCTCCCCTTTAGAATGTAAGCTCACACGAGCAGGGACCTCTTCCCTCATGTGCTTCTCTTTACATATTCTTGTACTCCTTACTCCCCAAAAGGGCACCTAACACTTGACTGCCAACTCCCTGCTGCTTATTGTGAGTGCTTTAATCGCTATTGCAGCAATGTATATAAATCTTGTCCTTGTCCAGCACTGTAATGTGCTGTAAGTTACTTGTTTCTTGTTCACTTATTAGTTTTATGCACTATGTAAGGCGCTGCGGAACACTTGTGGCACCATATAAATAATGGATAATAATAATAATTTGTAGGAATTAAAAATATTAACCCTTCCATTGCTGTAGAGTCTAGTCTGTGTATTTCAGAAGGGTGCTTTTGAATAATAGCGTGTGCAGAGTCTGGGACTCCTATAGCCCTAGCATCAGTATGTGGTGCTGTATATAAATATATACTTTTGGTATATCAGCTAAATCTGTACTTGAGTGATAGGTGACTGAGAGATTGAGGGCCTCATTCAGAGGCGGTCAGAGGATGCAAGCGGTCGCTCAGAAACTGGGCGGCCACTTGCATCCTGACCGCCCGCCTCTGTTGCGGTCGTTAGGCTGTGGGTTAACATCCACAGCTCTAACGACCGCTCGGGTGATGGTCGCGATGGTCAGAGACCATCGCGACCATCGGGGCTTACGACGAGACCCTAAGGTAGGGTCTCACTTGTCGTAAGCCCCGGAGAGCTTCTGGCTCTGTCAGAGCCGGAAGCTCTCCACTGACATCACTAGTGATGTCAGTGGGGCCTCCCCCAAACTGCAGGCGTACCCATGGGAACGCCTCTGTTTGGGCTGCCACCCCCCCGGCCCGCCTTCAAAACGGGGCGAGCTGTCAATCAACATCGACAGCTCGCCCCCTTTGGAAAGAGACCCGCTACGACCGGCGCTGTCGGTCGTAGCGGGTCTCACGCATGCGCACGAGGGAGCCGGCACCCTCGTGCGCATGTGCACTGGCAAAACATCGAGGCGGCCGTGCGGTCGTAGACCGTACGGCCGCCTCTGAATAAGGTCCCGAGTGCTGAACCTTGCCATAGAAACCACAGTAACGGACTGATTCCTGACCATGATGATGATAGCTTTGCACTGGGCTAGATTTAAAGTAACACATAAATGACATTAGGATAAACACAACTCAAAACAAGGAAGAGAAGTGAAAAGATTTATTTTGGCCTGTACGCACTCCGGTGTTTGCAATTCTAGGCATAATATGCCATATACCGTAAAGCCACTAGATGGCAGCAAATGTATACTGAGAATATGGTGATTAAAATTGAAAAGGCCAATGATTTTACTAGCCGAGATTTGCTAGTAAGAATAGTGCTCTTTTAAACTTTGGGCCTGAAGCTTAGTAAATAAACCCCTATGCATCTATTCAAGTATATTGTGCACAGTAAACAGTTTTTACAGCATTTATTCTCATTTAGTTTTGTTTATTATGATTTTTTTTTGTACATTATTAATAAATTAGTAATAATAAAAATGTGCTTATATCTCAGAAAGCAGAGCTGAAGAAATTTCCAATTTATTCTCATACTTTTCAGTACATTTTCTACCTTTACATAGACTTTGAGCTAATTTTGAGCCTATCCAAGTGATTTTTTTTCTACTGTGCATGAATCTCAGTAGCACTGTGCATGCATCCAGAGTCTATGCGCAAAAAGTCGCAGCTGCAATCGAGACATAGGGTCTCAGAAATGTCTTGAAAATGTATTTGACGGTCTCGGGCAGTGACAGGGAGGTGGCTATGCGGACGCATGGAGATGGCCTGGCTTATGGGCATGTTAAGTGCTGAAGTGTTTGCAATCTCTGAGCATAATCACTCACATTGGAGGCCAAACTCTGATGGACAATCTGCACCTAGGATGGCGCTGGTGCAAGTTTCGATGGTGCAACTTATGGGTGCGTCAAACGACTCACTAAGTAGTATGTGAGCATCTAAAGACGCTGAAAGTAGACGTCTCACTCCTGCTTGTAGCGCCAAGTGACCACAGCCATCTCTTGATCAGAAAGCACAACTAATGGCACACTTTCATTCAAATATAGAGTAGTGTAAATGTCAGCTCCCCCGAAATCACAGTCCGCGCCCCGCTTGGAACTCTGAGGGCATCTAGAAGAGATAGAGACAAGGCTCTCCATCTCACAATAAAAGAAAATAATTGTTGCAGCGTGGCAATGGATCAGCGTGCAGGTGGAGAGTTTTAGGTACTCAGAAACCCCCCCCTTGTGTGTGCCACTGACTCTGGGGCTCATATACAGTCGGCTGGAAACATATTTTGTGTCTCTCTTTTTCCCACAAAATTTGCACTTTTTCATCAATCACACACATTGGCACCCCCCAGGAATAAAGACCACACACATTGGCACCCCCCAGGAATAAAGACCACACACATTGGTACCCCCCAGGAATAAAAACCACACACATTGGCCACCACAGGAAAAAAAGCAAAAACAGATTGACGCCCACAGGAATTTAAAAAAAACACTCAAAAGCCCCCACAGGAAAAATAATACACACAATGGACTCCACAGTGGAAAAAAAAATACACATTGTCTCCCACAGGAAAAAAAACAAAACACTGACAACCACAGGAAAAATAAACACACACATTGACCCCCATAGACAGGCTCAACAGTGTTAGTGAGTCAGTTACTACAGTGCACAGTACGGCTGCATGACCTATGATGTTAAGCCACTGCATATACAGTAGGTCAAGGCCCGGACCGCGTCTGAGCTGCCCAGAGTCAGAAGTTCGTTTCTAGGCACTGCGTAGTAGCGGACATGGTGCTGCATGCTGCTGGTGGTAGTCTGCAGGCCCCCCAGTCATCAGTCCAGGACCCCGACTGTAGTGGCCGCATTGGAACCCTGTAGGGTGTCATTCCTGTGCAGCCGCTCCACTCAATCGGCCCACAAGCGTGCTCCTGCTTACTGTGTCATGGTGAATGCAACTTTATTAGTTATTAATGACACTATCCAACCATGTACTGTATTACGTATGAATAGTGTACTTTTAGCATTTACTGTCATTTTCATAGTGCATCAATTCGATTGGCATAAACCAGGAATATATACTACTGCACACTTACCAACTCTCCCTCATTGTCAGGGAGACTCCATAAAACAGTAGCCATCTGCCTGTCTATACCTTACCCCCATTATAACAGAGATATATACATTCAAATGGGATCATTAGTATCATTTCCCTGCATTGGTTATAAGGCACAATGATCCCTATGGCTACATGTATTTTCTATAATGTATCAGTGTGTTTTCATCAACACGAAGATATTACTAACAGCGTTGGAGCTCATTTACATTTGTATGTAAGTCAGGTTTATGATACGCCTCTCAGATGTAGCAGTACACGCCCACTTTACCGCTGCGCTCATAGGTGGTGCTTTCACAATCTCCCTGAAATGCTTTTTAAAAAGTAGGCAAATATGTACTACTATTCCCTCCTAGTGCAACCCAGGCACATATACTACTGTTCTCTCCTGGTGCAACCCAGGCACATATACTACTGTTCTCTCCTAGTGTAACCCAGGCACATATACTACTGTTCTCTCCTGGTGCAACCCAGGCACATATACTACTGTTCTCTCCTAGTGTAACCCAGGCACATATACTACTATTCCCTCCTAGTGCAACCCAGGCACATATACTACTGTTCTCTCCTGGTGTAACCCAGGCACATATACTACTGTTCTCTCCTGGTGTAACCCAGGCACATATACTACTGTTCTCTCCTGGTGTAACCCAGGCACATATACTACTGTTCTCTCCTGGTGTAACCCAGGCACATATACTACTGTTCTCTCCTGGTGCAACCCAGGCACATATACTACTGTTCTCTCCTAGTGTAACACAGGCACATATACTACTGTTCTCTCCTAGTGTAACACAGTCACATATACTACTGTTCTCTCCTGGTGTAACCCAGGCACATACACTACTGTTCTCTCCTGGTGTAACCCAGGCACATATACTACTGTTCTCTCCTGGTGTAACCCAGGCACATATACTACTGTTCTCTCCTGGTGCAACCCAGGCACATATACTACTGTTCTCTCCTGGTGTAACCCAGGCACATATACTACTGTTCTCTCCTGGTGTAACCCAGGCACATATACTACTGTTCTCTCCTGGTGTAACCCAGGCACATATACTACTGTTCTCTCCTGGTGCAACCCAGGCACATATACTACTGTTCTCTCCTGGTGTAACCCAGGCACATATACTACTGTTCTCTCCTGGTGTAACCCAGGCACATATACAACTGTTCTCTCCTGGTGTAACCCAGGCACATATACAACTGTTCTCTCCTGGTGTAACCCAGGCACATATACTACTGTTCTCTCCTGGTGTAACACAGGCACATATACTACTGTTCTCTCCTGGTGTAACCCAGGCACATATACAACTGTTCTCTCCTGGTGTAACCCAGGCACATATACTACTGTTCTCTCCTGGTGTAACCCAGGCACATATACTACTGTTCTCTCCTGGTGTAACACAGGCACATATACTACTGTTCTCTCCTGGTGTAACCCAGGCACATATACTACTGTTCTCTCCTAGTGTAACACAGGTACATATACAACTGTTCTCTCCTAGTGTAACACAGTCACATATATTACTGTTCTCTCCTGGTGTAACCCAGGCACATATACTACTGTTCTCTCCTGGTGTAACACAGGCACATATACTACTGTTCTCTCCTGGTGTAACCCAGGTACATATACTACTGTTCTCTCCTAGTGTAACACAGTCACATATATTACTGTTCTCTCCTGGTGTAACACAGGCACATATACTACTGTTCTCTCCTGGTGCAACACAGGTACATATACTACTGTTCTCTCCTGGTGTAACCCAGGCACATATACTACTGTTCTCTCCTGGTGTAACACAGGCACATATACTACTGTTCTCTCCTAGTGTAACACAGTCACATATATTACTGTTCTCTCCTGGTGTAACACAGGTACATATACTACTGTTCTCTCCTGGTGTAACCCAGGCACATATACTATTGTTCTCTCCTGGTGTAACCCAGGCACATATACTACTGTTCTCTCCTAGTGTAACCCAGGCACATATACTACTGTTCTCTCCTGGTGTAACCCAGGCACATATACTACTGTTCTCTCCTGGTGTAACCCAGGCACATATACTACTGTTCTCTCCTGGTGTAACACAGGCACATATACTACTGTTCTCTCCTGGTGTAACACAGGCACATATACTACTGTTCTCTCCTGGTGTAACACAGGCACATACACTACTGTTCTCTCCTGGTGCAACCCAGGCACATATACTACTGTTCTCTCCTGGTGTAACCCAGGCACATATACTACTGTTCTCTCCTGGTGTAACCCAGGCACATATACTACTGTTCTCTCCTGGTGTAACCCAGGCACATATACTACTGTTCTCTCCTGGTGTAACCCAGGCACATATACTACTGTTCTCTCCTGGTGTAACCCAGGCACATATACTACTGTTCTCTCCTGGTGTAACCCAGGCACATATACAACTGTTCTCTCCTGGTGTAACCCAGGCACATATACAACTGTTCTCTCCTGGTGTAACCCAGGCACATATACTACTGTTCTCTCCTGGTGTAACACAGGCACATATACTACTGTTCTCTCCTGGTGTAACCCAGGCACATATACAACTGTTCTCTCCTGGTGTAACCCAGGCACATATACTACTGTTCTCTCCTGGTGTAACCCAGGCACATATACTACTGTTCTCTCCTGGTGTAACCCAGGCGCATATACTACTGTTCTCTCCTGGTGTAACCCAGGCACATATACTACTGTTCTCTCCTAGTGTAACCCAGGTACATATACTACTGTTCTCTCCTGGTGTAACCCAGGCACATATACTACTGTTCTCTCCTGGTGTAACCCAGGCACATATACTACTGTTCTCTCCTGGTGTAACCCAGGCACATATACTACTGTTCTCTCCTGGTGTAACCCAGGCACATATACTACTGTTCTCTCCTGGTGTAACACAGGCACATATTCTACTGTTCTCTCCTGGTGTAACACAGGTACATATACTACTGTTCTCTCCTGGTGCAACCCAGGCACATATACTACTGTTCTCTCCTGGTGTAACCCAGGCACATATACTACTGTTCTCTCCTGGTGTAACCCAGGCACATATACTACTGTTCTCTCCTGGTGTAACCCAGGCACATATACTACTGTTCTCTCCTGGTGCAACCCAGGCACATATATTACTGTTCTCTCCTGGTGTAACCCAGGCACATATACTACTGTTCTCTCCTGGTGTAACCCAGGCACATATACTACTGTTCTCTCCTGGTGTAACACAGGCACATATACTACTGTTCTCTCCTGGTGTAACCCAGGCACATATACAACTGTTCTCTCCTGGTGTAACCCAGGCACATATACTACTGTTCTCTCCTGGTGTAACCCAGGCACATATACTACTGTTCTCTCCTGGTGTAACACAGGCACATATACTACTGTTCTCTCCTGGTGTAACCCAGGCACATATACTACTGTTCTCTCCTGGTGTAACCCAGGCGCATATACTACTGTTCTCTCCTGGTGTAACCCAGGCGCATATACTACTGTTCTCTCCTGGTGTAACCCAGGCACATATACTACTATTCTCTTCTGGTGTAACACAGGCACATATACTACTGTTCTCTCCTGGTGTAACCAGGCACATATACTACTGTTCCCTCCTGGTGTAACCCAGGTACATATTATTATTATAATTTATTTATATGGTGATACAAGTGTTCCGCAGCGCCTTACAAAGTACTGTGATAGGATCACTGGTAAAGTGGTCTGTGGCAGGTACATTTGTCCCAGATTCCTGTCTTTTGTGTTTTAAACCCCCAGGAGAAAGTCTGTAGTGTAGCAGGCTTGAGTTTCGGCTTTTTGAAAAGCCGGTTTGGGACCTGGGGGTTGTGGGTGAGAGGAGAGGGAGGGCTCCACCCACGGCCACTCCAGGTTTTGGTTCTCGCAGCCTGGTAACAGGCTTGTTAGTTTTCCACCTGAGAGTGGCCAATATAAGCCTAGTGTGTTTAGGGCTGATTGTCTCACCTGGGAGAGCAGGCAGGGAGTTTGCTCAGAGACACTTGAAAAACCTATCTGTGAGTACTGTGCTGTGCTTTGTTGCTGGCGAGGGCATTAGGCCCTGCCAGGTTCTGGTAGTGAGGGAACTACCTGTGAAGTTAGTGCCCCGACAGGGCTAGGATTTATATTTATGTTTTCTTTATATTTCTGTCATTGTACAATAAAGACTGGCGCCGACCAGCTTGTACTTGCATCCAGACTGGTGTGCTGCTTCCCTGCTGCTGTGTGTGTGTGTAAGGAAGAAGTCCTCTACCCAGGAGAGGGACCCCCCTAACCTAACTGTGTCACAATATGGTGGAGAATGCGGGCACCCACACACACTGAAGTTGCAGCAAGAGGAAAACTTTCCGTTTAAAAATTAAAGGGACAGACACCCAATTTGTGAGTGTGGAAATAACGCTGTGTCCTTGGAGTCCCATAGAGGAGGCGTCAGCCCATGCTCAGAGAGGCAAGGTTCAGCTTCCAACCTACACCCCAGGACAAAATGGAGGACATTATTAAAGCCCTGCTCCAAGCTACAGCAGCTCAGCAGGAATCTACCAGAGCTCAGCAGGAATCTACCAGGGCTCTGCAGGAATCCACCAGGGTGCAACTGTCGGCCTTGGAGACAGCCCAGGGGCAACAACAGGTTGCCATCGAGGAAACCCGCCGGGCCTTAGCGGAAAACAGCCAGGCCATAAAAGAGGTGGTACAGCACCTGATCGCCCGGCCCAGAGATGTTGGTACTGGTCCTCCCACCACCACTCACTCCGTACGAGCCAGTCACTTCCTCCAGAAGATGACTTCTGGCGATGATGTGGAGGCCTATCTCACCGCATTTGAAAGAACGGCCGAAAGGGAGAGTTGGCCCAAGGAGCAGTGGGCAAGTCTGGTGGCACCTTTTTTGTCTGGGGAGCCACAAAAGGCCTATTTTGACTTATGCCTGGCTGATGCCAAGGACTAAAAAAACTAAAACAGGAGATCCTAACTCGCTTGGGAGTCACCACCTTTGTTCGTGCCCAATGGGTCCACCGCTGGGAGTTCCATAGGGAGAAGCCTCCACGTTCACAGATGCATGACCTCGTCCATCTGTCCTCAAAATGGCTACAGCCCGAGACGCTGACGGGACCACAGATCGTGGAAAGGGTCGTGATGGACCGGTACCTGCGATCATTACCTGTGACTCTGCGCAAGTGGGTGAGCCATGCAGACCCTAAGTCCATGGACCAGTTAGTCGAGCTGGTGGAGAGGTACGTGGCGGCTGAGGAGCTGATGAGTATGCCCCACCGAGCCCCGATGGCGAACCGGCGAACTCCCACAGACACTGGTAAGACTGTTCCAGGGGAGAAGGGTGCTGGGCGGTGGAATGTACCTAAGACTGAGGGTGTAGAACCTGGAGACAGGCCTGCCAGGCCGGGAAGGTTCTTGCCCCGTAAACGACTAGACATTAATATGACTCAGTGTTTCCGATGTGGTGGCTTCGGCCATATTGCCGCTAATTGTGCACTTACAACTGAACCTATGCAATGTGATACTGCTCATGTCTACCGCAGGGGGGCTTTCTTTGCACAGATAGCCTGTACGGCTGACCGGCAGGCTGAGACTGATAAGCACATGTGTGTACTCACTGTAGATGGCAACCGAGTAGAGGCACTGTTAGACTCTGGTAGCTTGGTGACACTTATAAAAGCTGAGCTGGTGAACCCCTTGAGGCATACAAGGAAAACTGTTGGTGTGACCTGCATACATGGGGATACTCGATATTATGTTACTGCTGAGGTGAACATCGAGACACCATGTGGTTCTGCTATAGTTTCTGTAGGTTTGGTACATGGTCTGATGTACGATGCAATATTGGGGAGAGACTTTGCTCACTTCTGGAAGTTGTGGGAAAGCCGTTTTGTTCCAGAGGTGAACAACCCCGATCCATTTGAGAAGGTTGTCGATGAAGTGGAGGAGGGAGTTTCTTCTGAGTCAGAGTTATTCCCTTTTTCTACTATGATTGGCGAACTAGAGAATGCGGAGCGTGACGGTGGCCCGCCAACTGATGTGCCTCCCATTGAGGTGGGAAGTGTTGTTGGGCCAGGTGATCGTCTGCCTGATTTAGAGGTCAGAAGAGAGGTCTTTGCCGTGGAGCAGTTGAATGACCCTACTTTGGTAAAAGCCAGGGAGAATGTAAAAGTAGTTGATGGTAAACCCGTAGACCCTGATAGTCCTTTGTCCTATCCCCACATGGCAATGTGGCAGGATTTGTTATATCAGGTGACTAAGAAGGGGGAAGATGTTGTGGAACAACTAATAGTTCCCAAAGCCTACAGAAGAACAGTGTTGGATCTGGCCCATGGTCATATAACGGCAGGCCATCTAGGGGTAGAGAAAACCACTGAGCGAATAATGCAGAGGTTTTTCTGGCCCGGGCTTCATAAAGAGGTATCTGACTTTTGTGCATCCTGCCCTGAGTGTCAGTATCATGCTCCCAGGCCACATTTTAAGGGTCCACTAGTTCCATTGCCTATCATAGAGGTGCCGTTTGAAAGAATAGCGATGGATTTGGTTGAACCCTTAATGAAGTCTGCCAGGGGACACCAGTATATTCTGGTCATAATGGATTACGCTACCAGGTACCCGGAAGCGATCCCGTTGCGCAATACGTCAACCAAGACCATTGCCAGAGAGCTAGTTCATGTCTTTAGCAGGCTGGGTATAGCTAAGGAGATACTAACTGACCAGGGTACACCGTTTATGTCCAAAGTCATGAAAGAGTTATGCCGCCTGTTCAAAATCGAACAGTTAAGAACTTCGGTTTATCACCCCCAAACCGATGGGCTGGTCGAGAGGTTTAACAAGACGTTAAAACACATGCTTAGGAAAGTGGTCGACAAGGATGGTAGGGATTGGGACTACTTATTGCCATATTTATTGTTGGCCATAAGAGAAGTTCCCCAGTCCTCCACCGGGTTTTCACCCTTCCACTTGTTGTATCGGAGACACCCAAGGGGGTTACTAGACATTGCCAAAGAGACATGGGAGGGGCAGTCTAGTCCTTACAAAACGGTGATTGAGTATGTTTCTCAAATGCAGGAGAGAATTGCTGCGGTAGTGCCGATAGTGAGAGAGCACCTGGAACAGGCTCAACAGGCACAGCAGAGGGTATACAACCGCAATGCTCGGTTACGCAGCTTTGCTCCTGGGGACAGAGTGTTAGTATTGGTTCCCACTGTGGAAAATAAACATTTTCGGCTAAACGGCAAGGGCCCTTTGAAATCTTAGAAAGAGTGGGACAGGTCAATTACAAAGTTTACCAGCCGGGGAAAAGAAAGCCGGAACAGATATACCATATAAATCTGTTAAAGCCCTGGAAAGATAGAACGGTACTGTCGGCCGTCCGAGACCCTCCAGTAAGTCCAGGGCCCTTAGTTCCCGAAGTGACAGTGGCAAAAACCCTGTCGGCAATCAACAACAAGAGGTCAAGGAGTTTCTGATTAGAAATAGGGTGCTGTTCTCTGACGTACCTGGGAAAACCTCGGTCATTAAACATGACATCATCACTGACCCAGGGGTTAAAGTTAATCTAAAGCCCTATAGGTTACCAGAAGCACAAAGAGAATCGGTGTCGAAAGAAATTAAAAATATGCTAGAGTTAGGGGTTATTGAAGAATCACATAGTGAATGGTCAAGTCCCATTGTGTTAATTCCAAAGCCCGACGGGAGTGTGCGTTTCTGCAATGACTTCCGAAAGTTGAACAGTGTTTCAAAATTCGATGCCTACCTGATGCCAAGAGTGGATGAACTGATTGAGAGACTAGGGACGGCAAGGTATTTAACCACTCTTGACCTAACCAAAGGGTATTGGCAAGTACCGTTAACCGAGAGCGCCAAACAAAAGACAGCTTTTTCAGCGCTGGAGGGCTTGTTTCAGTACAAGATGTTGCCCTTCGGGCTACATGGGGCACCTGCTACCTTCCAAAGAATGATGGACAGGATTCTAAGACCCCATAGACGGTATGCGGCTGCTTATCTGGATGACGTGGTCGTTCATAGTCCTGATTGGCAGTCTCACTTGCCCAGGGTACAAGCAGTGTTGGACTCCATCTATAAGGCAGGTTTGACAGCCAACCCAAAAAAGTGTTGTCTAGGCATGGAGGAAGTAAAATATCTGGGATACACCATTGGCAGAGGCCTGATAAAGCCTCAGCTCAATAAAGTTGATGCCATACAAAACTGGCCACGGCCTCTGAATAAGAAGCAGGTGAGAGCCTTCTTGGGAATTACGGGGTACTACAGGAGGTTTATACCCAACTTTGCCACCATGGCAGTCCCACTGACTGACCTGACCAAAGGCAAACAAAAAGTCATGGTAGAATGGAGTCCTGAGGCAGAGAAAGCTTTTCAGGAGTTGAAAGTTGCGTTGTGTTCCCAACTATTCCTGATGACTCCTAATTTTGAAAGGGAATTCATAGTTCAAACCGATGCATCAGAAGTAGGTATATGAGCGGTCCTGTCCCAGAACAAGGAGGGTGAGGAACACCCTATTTTCTATCTTAGCAGAAAGTTGAATGTACATGAGAGAAACTATGCCACAGTGGAGAAGGAGGCGTTGGCCATAAAGTGGGCGTTAGAGGCTCTCAGGTACTACTTGGTCGGAAGAAAGTTCAAATTGATCACTGACCATGCCCCTCTGAAGTGGATGTCTGAAAATAAGGACAGTAATGCGAGAATTACAAGATGGTTCTTGGCGTTACAAACTTTTAAATTTTCAGTGGAACACAGGCCAGGAAGCCAGCTGGCCAATGCTGACGCGTTGTCACGCGTTCATTGTTTGGGGGCTTCAGTTGTTCCGCCCCACAGGTCGAAACAAAGGGGGGGGATATGTGATAGGATCACTGGTAAAGTGGTCTGTGGCAGGTACATATGTCCCAGATTCCTTTCTTTTGTGTTTTAAACCCCCAGGAGAAAGTCTGCAGTGTAGCAGGCTTGAGTTTCGGCTTTTGAAAAGCCGGTTTGGGACCTGGGGGTTGTGGGTGAGAGGAGAGGGAGGGCTCCACCCACGGCCACTCCAGGTTTTAGTTCTCACAGCCTGGTAACAGGCTTGTTAGTTTTCCACCTGAGAGTGGCCAATATAAGCCTAGTGTGTTTAGGGCTGATTGTCTCACCTGGGAGAGCAGGCAGGGAGTTTGCTCAGAGACACTTGAAAAACCTATCTGTGAGTACTGTGCTGTGCTTTGTTGCTGGCGAGGGCATTAGGCCCTGCCAGGTTCTGGTAGTGAGGGAACTACCTGTGAAGTTAGTGCCCCGACAGGGCTAGGATTTATATTTATGTTTTCATTATATTTCTGTCATTGTACAATAAAGACTGGCGCCGACCAGCTTGTACTTGCATTCAGACTGGTGTGCTGCTTCCCTGCTGCTGTGTGTGTGTGTAAGGAAGGAGTCCTCTACCCAGGAGAGGGACCCCCCTAACCTAACTGTGTCACAATACATAAACAAATAAGTAACCAGTGACTTACAATAAAATACAATACAGGACATATATAATAAACATTGCTATATTAGCGACCTTTACTCCCACATAAGCAGCCAAGTGTTAAGGTGCCTACACACATACTGACTTTTCATCCAATTTGGGCGATTTCGACGAATCGTGACGACGAATCAGGTACAAAAAGTACAAATCGTGAGTTTATACTCACGAGCACGATGCCAATGTGCGTCCCCGCTCGTCGCACATCGCATCCTCTGATCTGCCGTGCTGTAGGGCAGATTAGTCAACCATGAACACGATGGAAGCCGATCGTGAGGGGTTTTTTCCCTCATGACGAATCATACGATTTATCGCACAACGCGGAATTTGACTGACAGGAGTCTGGACACGCCCCATCGCCATCTTGTGCAGCATCGTGTATGGAGCAAGACAGTCGCACATTGAGGAGCCTGCACATTGGATTCTTGTTTTGGACAATTTTTGGTGAGTATTGGTACAGTTTAAATACAACCACACTTACCACCAATATGTGCTCCCCACTGCCCACCAATGTGTGCCCCAGGTAATAAATGCATGACCCAGCCACCGCCCACCTCATTACAGCGAGGCAGGCGGTGGCTGGGTCATGCATTAAGCTCCCACTGCCCACCAATGTGTGCCCCAGGTAATAAATGCATGACCCAGCCACCGCCCGCTGGAATGAGGCGGGTGGTGGCTGGGTCATGCATTAAGCTCCCATTGCCCACCAATATGTGCCCCCAGGTAATAAATGCATGACCCAGCCACCGGCCGCCTCATTACAGCGAGGCGGGCGGTGGCTGGGTCATGCATTAAGCTCCCACTGCCCACCAATGTGTGCCCCCAGGTAATAAATGCATGACCCAGCCACCGCCCGCCGTATTGAGGTGGGCGGTGGCTGAGTCATGCATTTAAGCTCCCACTGCCCACCAATATGTGCCCCCTTACCTAACCACGTCATGGGGCCACCTAATAATTAATTAGAAAACCAATCAATTTTTTTTTTAATTAATAGACAAAAATATTTAATCAAGATAAACAAATACATTCCAGGAAGATTATTCATATTGAAATAACATATTATATTTATAATAAACATGTTTAAAAATCAATTCAGTACAGATAAAATAAAAATACATTTTAAGTAATATAACAAAAAAATAAATAAATAAACACGTATTTTTAAAAATAATCACCATACATTACATTTAAAAACACACATTATTTAAAGCTGGGGGTGTTCTACCTTTCGGTCTCCAGCTGTTGTGGAACTACAGATCCCAGGATGACCTGCCACCCACCCATGGGAAATAACTTCATGTTAAAATTGTTTTTAGGGCATCCTGGGATCTGTAGTTCTACAACAGCGACAGGCCCAAAAAGTGGAAGACCCATGCTGTCAAACAAAGAAAAACATTATATTACCAAGCAATGAACACATGACATTCCTGTAAAAGAAAACACGATTAGAATACCATAACAAACCTTTAAAAACCTGTAAAAAAGAAAATATTAAAACATTAAAAATGTGAACTATAACAACATTACATTTTTAAAACCTGTAAAAAAGAAAATATTAAACCATTAAAAATGTGAACTATAACAACATTACATTTAACAAAACTATATACACAAATATTTAAATGTCCTTTTTTTCTTCTTCATAGATAATGTCCATGGATTCTGAACGTGAATTCGTTACAGGAATTTAAATCCTGCACTCGAAAGAGTGTCTGTGGAAGATCAGTTCTCGGAAGTACCACAACAAGTCGCACATGTTGACCGCACTAGAGGAACTTTTGGAGTATACGAAAAAATACATATCTGATGCAGACCTGAAAACTGTATGGCAAAAGATTAAAAATCTCAGGATAGTGTACATCAAAGAAAAAAAGAAGGTGGATGACTCCAAAAAATCAGGAGCAGGCACAGATGAAATATATAGTCCTGCGCTGTGGTACTACCATATGATGTCATTCATCAGTGAACAAGAGCCTCAAAGGGAATCTATCGTCTTGATGGCTGAGCGTGAGGGAGAAGAGGAGGTTGCAGAAGCCTTGGTAAGTAGTGACACAGTTTAAATCAAAATCCTTAGTGTTTTTGTTGTTAAATCCCAAATGTCCAATTTAGTCAGTAGTTCACAGACAGTCCCCCTGCCATGGTACAGCACCTGGTCCATTAAAATAGGTCATGTACTCCTCCCTCACTTCTTTGGCACGTGCGGTGGATGTTGTTGTAGTTGGTGGTGCAGACACAGATGTCAAATGTTCAATGTCCTCCAGGGGTTCTACATCTTCTGGTCTAGCTGGGACTGGTCCTCGTTGAGTAGATTTTCTTTGCAGAAAGTTGTGCAGCACACAGCACGCCATCATGACCCAGTCTGTCTTCTCCACACATAGATTGATGGTGGTGTGGAAAATGCGGAAGCGGTTGCTCATTATTCCAAACGCATTTTCCACAATGCGGCGTGCCCAGGATAGATGGTAGTTGTAGATTCTTTTCTCTCTGGTCAGGCCCCTCTGTGCTAATGGCTTCATCACATGTTCATGTAATGCAAAAGCCTCGTCTGCGACGAAAAAGTAATTTAGGCCGTGCTTTGTCTGGTCCAGTGAGGGCAAGTTGAGGGTTTTGTTGGCGAGTCTCTGGTAGAAAGCCGTCTTTTTCAAGGACCCACCATCCGAAGCACGGCCATTCTTGCCGACATCCACAAACAGAAATTTGTAGTTGGCATTCACCACTGCCATGAGAACGATGCTGAAGAATCCTTTGTAGTTGTAGTAATATGATCCGGTGTTGGCTGGTGGGTTGATGCGGATGTGTTTCCCATCGATGGCTCTTCCGCAGTTAGGGAAATTCCAACGTTGTTCAAAATCTTCCGCGAAGCTGGTCCACTCCTCCACGGTGTTAGGAAACTGTAAAAATAGTAAATAAGGGGTTAAACATGACTATAATATATTTTATATCTTTTTTCCCTATATAGACTCCCACCCAAGACCCTGATTTAGCATCCACACCGGACCTCAGTCTGCTCGGTGGTGACAGTGAGCCGGAGAATACCACACAAGTGAAAACTCCACTTCCACCTGGACCCTCATCTTCTCAACAACACTGTGTCTTGCCGACCGTTCCATTCCCCCTGGCCGGGTCCCCGCTTCCTCCCCCCTCCCCACTGTATTGCACCACCTGACCGGTCAAATGAATTGTTTGGCAGAGGGAGGGTCAGGCAGAGCGGCCGTCTGATGCACGTGGCCCCGACCCCAGTAGCGTGTCATCCTCATGAGAGAAGCAGCCTGCTGGTCAGCGGCCCGTCCACAGAGGAGCACTGAGCTACGAGCTCCTGCCTCCTCCAGTCCCCACAGACAGCTTTCATGCAGAGCAGTCAGCGTCCGGGTGCTGGAAAACAGTCATCTGACTAGGGCAGCAGAGCGTATTCTGAGCTAAGCCTGAAGGTGTGGGCGGAGTGGTGCTTGTGGCTCCACCCACAACATGCCCCCAGTATGGAGGCACTGTGATCTTTTCTCAGCTCAGCAGCACTGCTGATCTTCTGCACCCTGCTATAGTGAGGTGAGGGGGGTGGGGATCTGAGTAAGGGGGGGTGATCTGTGTGTGTGAAGGGAGGGGAGCTCTGTTTAGGTGAGGAGCTGTGTGTGTGGAGTTGGGTATGTATAAGGAGGGGAGATGCGTGTGTGTGAAGTGGGGGATCTGAGTAAGGGGGGAGAAAGCTGTGTTGGAGGAAATTTCAGTGAGTGAGGAAAGCTGTGTGTGTGTGTGAGGGGGTGGCTGAGTGAGGAAAGCTGTGTGTGAAGGGGTGGCCGAGTGAGGAAAGCTGTGTGTGAGGGGGTAGCTGAATGAGGAAAGGGGGGTGGGGGTGGCTGAGTGAGGAAAGCTGTGTGTGTGTGTGTGTGGGAGTGGCTGAGTGAGGAAAGCTGTGTGTGAGGGGGTGGCTGAGTGAGGAAAGCTGTGTGTGGGGGTGGCTGAGTGAGGAAAGCTGTGTGTAAGGGGGTGGCTGAGTGAGGAAAGCTGTGTGTGAGGGGGTGGCTGAGTGAGGAAAGCTGTGTGTGGGGGTGGCTGAGTGAGGAAAGCTGTGTGTGGGGGTGGCTGAGTGAGGAAAGCTGTGTGTGAAGGGGTGGCTGAGTGAGGAAAGCTGTGTGTGGGGGTGGCTGAGTGAGGAAAGCTGTGTGTAAGGGGGTGGCTGAGTGAGGAAAGCTGTGTGTAAGGGGGTGGCTGAGTGAGGAAAGCTGTGTGTGAGGGGGTGGCTGAGTGAGGAAAGCTGTGTGTGGGGGTGGCTGAGTGAGGAAAGCTGTGTGTGAAGGGGTGGCTGAGTGAGGAAAGCTGTGTGTGGGGGTGGCTGAGTGAGGAAAGCTGTGTGTGAAGGGGTGGCTGAGTGAGGAAAGCTGTGTGTGGGGGTGGCTGAGTGAGGAAAGCTGTGTGTGGGGGTGGCTGAGTGAGGAAAGCTGTGTGTGTGTGTGTGTGGGGGGGTGGCTGAGTGAGGAAAGCTGTGTGTGGGGGTCGCTGAGTGAGGAAAGCTGTGTGTGGGGGTGGCTGAGTGAGGAAAGCTGTGTGTAAGGGGGTGTCTGAGTGAGGAAAGCTGTGTGTGAGGGGGTGGCTGAGTGAGGAAAGCTGTGTGTGGGGGTGGCTGAGTGAGGAAAGCTGTGTGTGAAGGGGTGGCTGAGTGAGGAAAGCTGTGTGTGGGGGTGGCTGAGTGAGCAAAGCTGTGTGTGAAGGGGTGGCTGAGTGAGGAAAGCTGTGTGTGAGGCGGTGGCTGAGTGAGGAAAGCTGTGTGTTAGGGGGTAGCTGAGTGGGGAAGGGGAGAGCTGTGGGTGGGTCAGAGTGAGATCTGTGTATGTGCAAGAGGGGAGAGCAGTTTTAAGGGCAGATGAGCTGAGGGCATGGCCAGCAACAGAAATCTCAGGGCCCGGCACACTCATGTTTTTGGGCCCCCCTCATCACCTTCCAGTACATACAGTACATGCAGGTTGGCCACCCAGATCCAGCCCCAGCACCTGTCTCACAGCCCCAGTGTCAGTGTCTCACAACTCAAGTCCGTGTCTCACAGCCCCAGCGCCTCTCCAGCACTATGCTTTCAACTCCATCCCGTTTGCCAATTCATCTCCCGCTTCCCCAACCACCACCTGAACCGTGTCTCCCTAGCCCCTACAACCACCGTCCGAGCACCACTCACCTGCAACCTGCTCCTGTTACCTGATGGCTCGAACCCGGTTCTTCTCTGAGTGACCCAGCAGCGTGACGTCATGCGCGCTGCTCCGGGTCAAAACAAAACTTTATTTTTCCAGGCAGCCGGCAGATGGCCTCCCTCTCCTTTGTCTCTGTGCCCTGCTGAATACAGCAGAGCTAGGGGGACACATGAACTGGGCTCCTGAGAATCCTGTGGAGCCGGGGCCCTTCGCAATCTCGGAGCCTGGTACATGTGTCCCCTTTGTCCCCCCCTGTCGCCGGGCCTAGCTGAGGGGGAAAGCTGGGGGGAGGGAGTACTGAGTGAGAGGGGAGCATTGTGTGTGTGAGGGGGGAGCGCTATGTGAGAATTTTTATGCTGTATGTATTTAAATATACATTATTTATGGAGCCCCTTTGCGGTATTTTCATGGGGCCCTGTGGAGTCACAGGCAATAACAAAAGGGGAGGAGGAGGCAGTCCCCTCCCATCATTACCCCCAGGCAGGGGGTGGTTGGCTGTTTAAGCCATCGGGAAGATTCCCTGTGGGCCGATATGCTCTTGGGGCCGTCACGTCTGTTGGCCGGTAACTCTTTAAAAAAAATTTTTTATCATGTTGTCCCAGCCCCGCCCCCCACAGACAGCCCATGCACCACCTGACTAAGCGCAGGGCTGTCTGTCGAAGAACAGGGAACCTATTTTTTGTATGTCGGGCATTAGATGCCAGTGTCAGAGCCAGAGCCACGCTGAGAGCCCGCCTTGTGCTGCTGCCTGGTGCTGTGTTGTATGTGTAATGACATACATGTGTCATGTGAGCGCTGTGCCCACCCTCTCCCTGCCGTCACCCTCTCCCTGACGCCGACTGCCGTCACCCTCTCCCTGACGCCGACTGCCGTCACCCTTACACCGACTGCCGTCATCCAATGCTGTTACCCTCTCCCTGTCACCCACTGATGTCACTCCCTCCCCGTCACCCACTGATGTCACTCCCTCCCCGTCACCCACTGATGTCACTCTCTCCCTGCTGTCACCCTTTCCCTGTCACCTATTGCTGTCACCCTTCCCTGTCGTCACCCAGTGCTGTCACCCTCTCCCCGTCACCCAGTGCCGTTACCTTCTCCCTGAATATGTATCTTTGGGTATAAATGTATCTTAGCACCCAGGATGGTCCTGCTGTATAAGGACTTCATACATATTCATGTGGGGGCCTATGTGTGTGTTTAATTATTTGCATGTGGAGCTTGTTTTTTTTTGCAAGCATAGAAACATAATTATTTTCACGTGGGGGCTAATGTGTTTTTTTTTTTCTTTATGGGTATTCAATTAGCCACAGGGTTTCCCCCGTGACATATTATCGTCAAAAATCCCCGATGTGCGGGGAAAGGCTGTTCAATTACATATCCTTTTTCTCGCGCCAGAAAATTGGGATTATTTCAACAGGGGGCGCCGAAATCTATATCCGCTTACCAAAAAATTAGGCTCGGGCCGGCCCTGCAACAACCCCAAAAAAAGAAAAAAGAGAGAGAAAGGAGAACCTTACTGAACGTGAGGACATTTTTTTCCAAAATGCAGAACGACTGCTGCAATAGATGATTTCACAGCTCATGTGAACAGCACATTGAGAAATATGGATACAGATATCCAAAGAAATTTTCTCAGGTTAAACTATGACCTGTTGAGTCACTGTATGAGCAAAAATATCTCCAATTCTACATACATAGCAGACCCAATGCTATTTTCCCCTGCCCCAAATAGGTATGTCCGTCCCCCCCTGCCCAGTTAGATATTACTCCCCCACCAAGCACCCCAAGCACCAGCACGACCTTGTATAATGCTCTGCTGGATGCAGCGTATGAGTTGCCCCAATATACAGAGATGTAAATTTTTTCTTGCTTTTAATATCACCAAATGAATTCTAATAGGTGCTTGCTGCATGGGATAGGGTGGTGATGACGCCATTTGGACAAGGTCACTACACACATGGCACAAGTACACATTGCTGGAAGCCGGGGCCACAATGTGTACTTGTGCCATGTGTGTATTGGCCTGTTCAAACTGGCGTATGACCCACCGTATAACATACAGCCGGCAACCTATTGGGATTCATAAAATTATGGTGATAATGTTCATTTGTGAAATTGTTATAAAAAAAGTATATTGCACACAGTTTAGTGCACACTTTCAGTTGCCTGCAGGTCAGTGCACATTTTACTAAATGAAGGCTATTTTTTGCTTTATATTGAGTCAAAAATAAAAAATAAAATGTTTCTTTACACAAGAAAACAATGTGTGGTATGTGTTTTTTTTACTTACCTTGCAACAATGGTACTGTAGCACTTTAACGATGGCTTTGCAGATCTCCGGAATGATGACGCCCAAGGATTGAGGTGAAATGAGTGTCCTAAACTTCAGGTCTTCAAATGACCTTCCTGTAGCCAGGTACCTCAGGGTAGCCACCAGTCTGTCTTCAGCAGGGATTGCCCTCCGCCACCTTGTGTCCTGTCTCTGGATGTGGGGGGTCACCAGATGCAGCAATTCCTGGAAGGTGGCGTCATCCATGAGCAGGTAGTTCCGATAGTCATCCGGGTTGTTCTCCTTGATCTCCATCAGCAGGGACATGTGAGAGCAGGTATCCCTTATATGCAGCCACTCTTTAGACCAGCATGCTCTCGTCCTTCTTTGCTGGGCCCTCTTCCTAATCTCCTGGACCCCGGCTTCAGCGACCAACACTCTATACCGATAGGGATGCATCAGTACAGAATTCAGGAACAGGATAGAATGCAGGTAGGTAGCACACACTTGCAGGTAGAATAAACTTTGTAAAAGGCAAGCCAAATACAAAGAGCACAGTAGCAATGTACAGGATTCAGCAGGAATACACCTAGCCTTATCTAGTAGCAGAGCAGAATTTACACAGAGTTTAAAGGGTGCCTGCTTTTTATGCTCCCTAGATAGCCCCTCCCATTGTTATGGCTATTTAAATTTCCCACCAATAGTCAAGAGGCTGTTTTTTTTGTTTTTTTTAACTCACGATTTGTTATGGCCAATCTCATGATGTGTACAATCCGATAGATCGTGAGATCGTAAAACAGAGTGGGTGTCTTTTTTGCAAAATCGTGATCACGACGGCAAGGGAGCTCCCGTGAGGTTCATGAGGAAATTGGACAAGAAATCGGATTGTGGGCAGATCGGTATGTGTGTGGGCACCTTTAGTTGTCCTAGTGGGGAGTAAGAGAGAAATAAAATTACAGTAAGGAGAAGCACAAGAGGGTAGAGGGCCCTGCTCGAAAGAGCCTACATTCTTTAAGGGAGGGGCAGACAAACAGGAGTGACACAGATGGGGTAGGCGGGGAGGAAGGAAGATGTAGCAGTAAGTAGTGATGAGAGCTGGAAGGCTTTAATGAAGTAATATATTATTGAGTATTGAAACAGTGGAGATTAGATGGGAGCAGAAATTGAATATTACAGTAGAGAGCAGACAGTGGTAGTAGCTAGATGCTGTAAGACTAGGCAAAAGAGCCAAGGTAAAAAGACATTATAGGAGAGGTAGGCTGACATTAACAGTATTCATTAAGATTATCTATTAAGCACAGAGGCAGCACAAATAGTAGCAAGTGATGCACAAAGTTTTTGTAGCAACCAGAGGGTCTCATTCAGACCCGCTCGCAAGCGGGTTGATGGTTGTGCATTGCGCACGCGCGACGTGCGCAAGCCCCGTAGCGAGTGAAAAATTCACTCGCTCTGGGGCTCGCTACAAACGGGCGGCTGTTGATGTTTATCAACAGCTCGCCCCGTTTTGTAGGCAGGGAGGGGGGGGTGGCTGGACAAATGGAGGCGTTCCTGAAGGAACGCCTGCCATTTGTGGCCGGCCCTACTGACATCACCAGTGATGTCAGTAGTGAGCTTCTGGCTCTATTAGAGCCGAAAGCTCAGTGGGGCTTGCGGCAGACGAGACCCTACCACAAGGGTCTTGTCGCAAGCCCGATGGTCGCGATGGCATCACCTGGCCGCTCGCAAAAGCTGTGGGTGGTCACCCACAGCTTAGCAAGCGGCCAGGAGGCCGGCTTTTAAAAATAAAAGTTGCCACCCTCATTCAGAGTGAGCGCTCGCTTTTTGCGAGTGGTTCTGAGTGAGATCCAGAGTCCAGTGTTGAAAGTCCAGGCTATGCAGTCAGCAGAATCTTGTAGCTGTGAGAATGTGGAATCACCTTTGTTGTTATTATTTTCTCCCAATCTAGATTAGGGTATTAGAAGTGTAGTTTGGTTGTTTCCCTTCTGTTTCACTTCGAGTCAACGCCGGTCTAACGCCAGTATTAATCTTAAATTGCACTTTTGATTTGAGCACTTCTGATATAGGGCACTTCTAGCCAGGCATCCCAGCCTACTAATGACCCATACATAGGAGACCTGGTCTGTGAAATTAGTACTGATTGCTAACAAGCCCAGCACCCTGCCACTACTATGGCTAGCAACAAATTGAGTAAAACAAGGAAACAGCACATACCACTAGGCTAATATCAGGCTCAATGAGCTAACTAACAAAGAAACAAAACAAAAAAAACCATCAAACTACTACACTATGCATTGATATGCTATATAACATTGCTTATCAGCAAAATGCTGAGACTTGCAGTTCGTTACCTGCAGATGACATATAATACTGTTCCCTCCTAGTGTAACCCAGGAGCACTCTCTACTGTTCTCTCCTAGTGTAACCCAGGAGCAGTCTCTACTGTTCTCTCCTAGTGTAACCCAGGAGCAGTCTCTACTGTTCCCTCCTAGTGTAACCCAGGAGCACTCTCTACTGTTCCCTCCTGGTGTAACTCAGGAGCACTCTCTACTGTTCCCTCCTAGTGTAACCCAGGAGCACTCTCTACTGTTCCCTCCTAGTGTAACCCAGGAGCAGTCTCTACTGTTCCCTCCTAGTGTAACCCAGGAGCACTCTCTACTGTTCCCTCCTGGTGTAACTCAGGAGCACTCTCTACTGTTCCCTCCTAGTGTAACCCAGGAGCACTCTCTACTGTTCCCTCCTAGTGTAACCCAGGAGCACTCTCTACTGTTCCCTCCTGGTGTAACTCAGGAGCAGTCTCTACTGTTCTCTCCTGGTGTAACTCAGGAGCAGTCTCTACTGTTCCCTCCTAGTGTAACCCAGGAGCACTCTCTACTGTTCTCTCCTGGTGTAACTCAGACACATACTACTGCTCTTTCCTGAAGTAATCAAGGCACATATATTACTTGTCTGTGCCCATTATAGGCTGGACAGGTGTCAGCATGGGCACTCAGACCAGTCTGTGGCTATGCAGCCCCATATGCGCAAGCTGCGATGCACTGTGTGCTCAGACACCTATCATAGCCAGAATTAACTTTTTCAGTAATTTTTACTACAGTAGCTCTCCATATCAGACAGGCTAGCCCTCGCTGCCAACACGCATCAGTGAGTCTTGGGTGCACATGACCCTGTCATCGGTTCACTAGTTGTCCTTCCTCGAACCACTTTTGGTGGGTACTAACCACTGCAAACCTAGAATATCCCACAAGACCTGTCGTTTTTGGAGATGTTCTAACCCAGTCGGCTGGCCATCACAAATTGGCCGCTCCGTCGCTCAGATCCTTACGCATGTCTATTTATCCTGCTTCCTACACGTCATCTTAAAGTACTGATTGTTTACTTGCTGTCTAAAATATCCCACTTGCTGACAGGTGCCATTGTAACAAAATAATTAATGTTATTGACTTCACCTGTCTGTGGTTTTAATGTTATGGCTTATCGGCCGGTGTATATATTATATACTGGATAGGGATGTAGTTACAATCCCGGTGGTCAGGATGCCAGCAGTCTGAATGCCGGTGCCGGAATCCCAATACCAGTCAGATTCCCGGAGCCGTCATCCCGACCGCCGGCATTCCGATGATATTGGGGTTAGGGGAGGGCTAGGGTTAGGCACTAGGGGGAGGGTTAGGTATTTACTTTGGGGGGAAGGTTAGGGTTAGGCTGCTGGGAGGGTTAGGTTTAGGGGTAGGGTTAGGATACTTACCTGCAGGTGTCGGTATCCTATCCCTGTCGGGATGACGGCGTCGGGATTCTGACCGCCGGAATCCTGAGCTGCAGCATTCCGTACCCAAGTCACTGGATACACGATACTGCAGGCCCAGTACAGTAGTGGGTGATGGATGCAGCGTGATCACTGGCTATGTTATTCATAGCAGGCCTAGGAGTTGGATTGAGATTAGGCGGCCTGTTTTTTTTTTTTTTTTTTTTAAAGCTTTGGAATCCAACCCAGTGCACTAGCACTGTCAGACAGTCCGGCAATGCTGGCAAATGCCAGACCTGCCGGATTGCTATTCCAGACCTATCTTTTCCTTATGACTGCTATAGGCTAGGTCATAGGTGTGCAGCCTGTCGGTTGGGTTCCCAAGTGTGAGCTCAAAAACTGTTTGGGACCCCCTGATATGCAATAACATCTTTTTGGAACTGTCGCTGTAGGAACCCAGCACAATGTCACACTGACACTTGGGGGACACAGAACAATATCACACTGACACTTGGGGGATACAGAACAATGGCACTCTGGCACTTGGGGGACACAGAACAATGGCACGCTGACACTTGGTGGACACAGAACAATGGCACACTGACACTTGGGGGACACAGAACAATGGCACACTGACACTTGGTGGACACAGAACAATGTCACACTGACACTTGGGGGATACAGAACAATGGCACTCTGGCACTTGGGGGACACAGAACAATGGCACACAGACACTTGGTGGACACAGAAAAATGGCACACTGACACTTGGGGGACACAGAACAATGGCACACTGACACTTGGTGGACACAGAACAATGGCACACTGACACTTGGGGAAACATAACAATGTCATACAGACACTTGGGGGACACAGAACAATGGCACACTGACACTTGGTGGACCCAGAACAATGACACACTGACACATGGGGGACACAGAACGATGTCACACTGACACTTGGTGGACACAGAACGATGTCACACAGACACTTGGTGGACACATAACAATGGCACACTGACACTTGGTGGACACAGAACAATGTCACACAGACACTTGGTGGACACAGAACAATGGCACACTGACACTTGGTGGACACAGAACAATGGCACACAGACACTTGGTGGACACAGAACAATGGCACACTGACACTTGGTGGATACAGAACAATGACACACTGACACTTGGGGGACAATGAACAATGTCACACTGACACTTGGGGGACACAGAACAATGGCACACTGACACTTGGTGGACACAGAACAATGTCACACAGACACTTGGTGGACACAGAACAATGGCACTCTGGCACTTGGGGGACACAGAACAATGGCACGCTGACACTTGGTGGACACAGAACAATGGCACACTGACACTTGGGGGACACAGAACAATGGCACACTGACACTTGGTGGACACAGAACAATGTCACACTGACACTTGGGGGATAAAGAACAATGGCACTCTGGCACTTGGGGGACACAGAACAATGGCACACAGACACTTGGTGGACACAGAAAAATGGCACACTGACACTTGGGGGACACAGAACAATGGCACACTGACACTTGGTGGACACAGAACAATGGAACACTGACACTTGGGGAAACATAACAATGTCACACAGACACTTGGGGGACACAGAACAATGGCACACTGACACTTGGTGGACCCAGAACAATGACACACTGACACATGGGGGACACAGAACGATGTCACACTGACACTTGGTGGACACAGAATGATGTCACACAGACACTTGGTGGACACATAACAATGGCACACTGACACTTGGTGGACACAGAACAATGTCACACAGACACTTGGTGGACACAGAACAATGGCACACTGACACTTGGTGGACACAGAACAATGGCACACAGACACTTGGTGGACACAGAACAATGGCACACTGACACTTGGTGGATACAGAACAATGACACACTGACACTTGGGGGACAATGAACAATGTCACACTGACACTTGGGGGACACAGAACAATGGCACACTGACACTTGGTGGACACAGAACAATGTCACACTGACACTTGGGGGACAATGAACAATGTCACACTGACACTTGGGGGACACAGAACAATGTCACACTGACACTTGGGGAAACAGAACAATGGCACACTGACACTTGGGGGACACAGAACAATGGCACACTGACACTTGGGGGACACAGAACAATGGCACACTGACACTTGGGGAAACAGAACAATGTCACACTGACACTTGGGGGACACAGAACAATGACACACTGACACTTGGGGAAACAGAACAATGACACACAGACACTTGGGGGACACAGAACAATGGCACACTGACACTTGGGGGGACACAGAACAATGTCACACTGATACTTGGGGGTCACAGAACAATGTCACACGGACACTTGGGGGACACAGAACAATGTCACACGGACACTTGGGGGACACAGCACAATGGCACACTGACACTTGGGGGACACAGTACAATGGCACACTGACACTTGGGGAAACAGAACAATGGCACACTGACACTTGGGGGACACAGAACAATGGCACACTGACACTTGGGGGACACAGAACAATGACACACTGACACTTGGGGGACACAGAACAATGACACACTGACACTTGGGGGACACAGAACAATGGCACACTGACACTTGGGGAAAACAGAACAATGGCACACTGGCACTTGGGGGACACAGAACAATGGCACACTGACACTTGGGGTCCCAGAACAATGTCACACTGACACTTGGGAGACACAGAACAATGTCACACTGACACTTGAGGGACACAGTACAATGACACACTGACACTTGGGAGACACAGAACAATGCCACACTGACACTAGGGGGACACAGAACAATGCCACACTGACACTTGGGAGTCACAGAACAATGTCACACAGACACTTGGGGGACACAGAACAATGTCACACTGACACTTGGGGGACACAGAACAATGTCACACTGACACTTGGGGACACAGAACAATGTCACACTGACACTTGGGGGACACAGAACAATGACACACTGACACTTGGGGGACACAGAACAATGTCACAATGACACTTGGGGAAACAGAACAATGACACACTGACACTTGCGGGAAACAGAACAATGTCACACTGACACTTGGGGGACACAGAACAATGTCACACTGACACTTGGGGGACACAGAACAATGACACACTGACACTTGGGGGACAATGAACAATGACACACTGACACTTGGGGGACACAGAATAATGGCACACTGACACTTGGGGGACACAGAACAATGGCACACTGACACTTGGGGAAAACAGAACAATGGCACACTGACACTTGGGGGACACAGAACAATGGCACACTGACACTTGGTGGACACAGAACAATGGCACACTGACACTTGGGGAAACATAACAATGTCACACAGACACTTGGGGGACACAGAACAATGGCACACTGACACTTGGTGGACCCAGAACAATGACACACTGACACATGGGGGACACAGAACGATGTCACACTGACACTTGGTGGACACAGAACGATGTCACACAGACACTTGGTGGACACAGAACAATGGCACACTGACACTTGGTGGACACAGAACAATGTCACACAGACACTTGGTGGACACAGAACGATGGCACACTGACACTTGGTGGACACAGAACAATGTCACACAGACACTTGGTGGACACAGAACAATGGCACACTGACACTTGGTGGACACAGAACAATGGCACACAGACACTTGGTGGACACAGAACAATGGCACACTGACACTTGGTGGATACAGAACAATGTCACACTGACACTTGGGAGACAATGAACAATGTCACACTGACACTTGGGGGACACAGAACAATGGCACACTGACACTTGGTGGACACAGAACAATGTCACACAGACACTTGGTGGACACAGAACAATGGCACACTGACACTTGGTGGACACAGAACAATGGCACACAGACACTTGGTGGACACAGAACAATGGCACACTGACACTTGGTGGATACAGAACAATGTCACACTGACACTTGGGAGACAATGAACAATGTCACACTGACACTTGGGGGACACAGAACAATGGCACACTGACACTTGGTGGACACAGAACAATGTCACACTGACACTTGGGGGACACAGAACAATGTCACACTGACACTTGGGGACACAGAACAATGGCACATTGACACTTGGGGTCCCAGAACAATGTCACACTGACACTTGGGAGACACAGAACAATGACACACTGACACTAGGGGGACACAGAACAATGCCACACTGACACTTGGGAGTCACAGAACAATGTCACACAGACACTTGGGGGACACAGAACAACGTCACACTGACACTTGGGGGACACAGAACAACGTCACACTGACACTTGGGGACACAGAACAACGTCACACTGACACTTGGGGACACAGAACAACGTCACACTGACACTTGGGGAAAACAGAACAACGGCACACTGGCACTTGGGGGACACAGAACAACGGCACACTGACACTTGGGGTCCCAGAACAACGTCACACTGACACTTGGGAGACACAGAACAACGTCACACTGACACTTGAGGGACACAGAACAACGACACACTGACACTTGGGAGACACAGAACAACGACACACTGACACTTGGGAGACACAGAACAACGTCACACAGACACTTGGGGGACACAGAACAACGTCAAACTGACACTTGGGGGACACAGAACAACGGCACACTGACACTTGGGAGACACAGAACAACGTCACACTGACACTTGGGGGACACAGAACAACGGCACACTGACACTTGGGGGACACAGAACAACGGCACACTGACACTTGGGGGACACAGAACAACGGCACACTGACACTTGGGGGACACAGAACAACGGCACACTGACACTTGGGGTCCCAGAACAACGTCACACTGACACTTTGGAGACACAGAACAACGTCACACTGACACTTGGGAGACACAGAACAACGTCACACTGACATTGGGAGACACAGAACAACGTCCCACTGACACTTGGGAGACAGAGAACAACGGCACACTGACACTTGGGGTCCCAGAACAACGTCACACTGAAACTTGGGAGACACAGAACAACGTCACACTGACACTTGGGGGACACAGAACAATGGCACACTGACACTTGGGGGACACAGAACAATGGCACACTGACACTTGGGGGACACAGAACAATGGCACACTGACACTTGGGGGACACAGAAGAGTGGCACACTGACACTTGGGGAAACAGAACAGTGGCACACTGACACTTGAGGGACACAGAACAATGTCACACTGACACTTGCGGGACACAGAACAATGTCACACTGACACTTGGGGGACACAGAACAATGGCACACTGACACTTGGGGGACACAGAACAATGGCACACTGACACTTGGGGAAACAGAACAATGACACACTGACACTTGGTGGACACAGAACAATGTCACACTGACACTTGGTGGACACAGAACAATGTCACACTGACACTTGGGGGACACAGAACAATGGCACACTGACACTTGGGGGACACAGAACAATGTCACACGGACACTTGGGGACACAGAGCAATGTCACACGGACACTTGGTGGACACAGAACAATGTCACACTGACACTTGGGGGATAATGAACAATGACACACTGACACTTGGGGGACACAGAACAATGACACACTGACACTTGGGGGACACAGAACAATGGCACACTGACACTTGGGGGACACAGAACAATGGCACACTGACACTTGGGGGACACAGAACAATGGCACACTGGCACTTGGGGTCCCAGAACAATGACACACTGACACTTGGGGGACACAGAACAATGTCACACTGACACTTGGGGGACACAGAACAATGACACACTGACACTTGGGGGACACAGAACAATGTCACACTGACACTTGGGGGACACAGAACAATGCCACACTGACACTTGGGGGACACAGAACAATGCCACACTGACACTTGGGAGACACAGAACAATGTCACACAGACACTTGGGGGACACAGAACAATGTCACACTGACACTTGGGGGACACAGAACAAACTCACACTGACACTTGGGGGACACAGAACAATGCCACACAGACACTTGTGTGACACAGAACAATGGCACACTGACACTTGGGGGACACAGAACAATGGCACACTGACACTTGGGAGACACAGAACAATGTCACACTGACACTTGGGGACACAGAACAATGCCACACAGACACTTGGGGGACACAGAACAATGGCACACTGACACTTGGGGGACACAGAATAATGTCACACTGACACTTGGGGAAACAGAACAATGGCACACTGACACTTGGGGGACACAGATCAATGGCACACTGACACTTGGGGGACACAGAACAATGTCACACTGACACTTGGGGGACACAGAACCACAGAACAATGTCACACTGACACTTGGGGTCCCAGAACAATGTCACACTGACACTTGGGAGACACTGAACAATGTCACACTGACACTTGCGGGACACAGAACAATGTCACACAGTCACTTGGTGGACACAGAACAATGGCACACAGACACTTGGGGGACACAGAACAATGTCACACTGACACTTGGGGGACACAGAACAATGTCACACTGACACTTGGGGGACACAGAACAATGACACACTGACACTTGGGAGACACAGAACAATGTCACACTGACACTTGTGGGACACAGTACAATGCCACACTGACACTTGGGGGACACAGAACAACGGCACACTGACACTTGGGGGACACAGAACAACGGCACACTGACACTTGGGGGACACAGAACAATGGCACACAGACACTTGGTGGACACAGAACAACGGCACACAGACACTTGGGGGACACAGAACAACGGCACACTGACACTTGGGGGACACAGAACAACGCCACACTGACACTTGGGGGACACAGAACAACGGCACACTGACACTTGGGGGGCACAGAACAACGGCACAATGACACTTGGGGGACACAGAACAATGGCATACAGACACTTGGTGGACACAAAACAATGGCACACTGACACTTGGGGGACACAGAACAATGACACACTGACACTTTGGGGACACAGAACAATGGCACACTGACACTTGGGGGACACAGAACAATGTCACACGGACACTTGGGGACACAGAACAATGTCACACGGACACTTGGTGGACACAGAACAATGTCACACTGACACTTGCGGGACACAGAACAATGGCCCTCACTCAGACCCGGACGCAAGTGGCCGTTCGTACTTTGGGCGAACGTAAAAAAATATTTAAATTCAGGCACACGCTCATATTTTCGTTCGCATCAAAACATCCTCCCCAAACTCAGGCGACCCCTCCTCTAACTAACGAGCGTGCCAAATAGCGAGCGTACATCCCCGAAGTGGTTGGAAGGGAACGCACGCACTAGTACTACCCGGAAGTTGGACTGAGACATTTCGATTAACTGCTCGTTTATTCTGCCTACCTCCCTCAATCGTAACATGCCAATCAATATATCAATTAGCTTAATTGTTTTTTTTTTTTTTTTTCACAATGCAATAAACTTTATTTATGTCCGTGTTTGTGTTTACCCGCAGAATACGTACGGCTTAAACATTCGCTTTTATTTGTCAAAATACATGTTAACCCCTATTAAATAATTGGTCTATTTGTTTTTAGCCCCGCATATTTCATGGAGTTCATTTCTTTATGTAAATTTGCTTACGCATGTCACTGCATTAAGCCTATCATAAGTCTCAACAGATTTCTGGCCCTGTCGAACACATTACTCATACACTAACCAATAGAATTGCTCCTGTTAATTTCCTAAATACATTATCCAATCATATAATTTTTGAGCACTTTATCAAAAATGATTTTTATGAAAAACTCCATTGCCATCATGAGAGCCTCCGCATTCACCAGGCGCGAGCTGCTGGTGCTTACGGAGGTGATGGATCGGCGGATAACCAGCCAGCCTCCACCCATCACCAACCGAGGAAGCGATCCGCATATGCGGAGGTTCGGGCCCGCCTGCGCTCCTTCGGCTCACGCCGCCATATCGGGCAGCTGGAGCGCAGGTGGTCGGACCTGCAACGGCGGACGCCCCGCTTGCTGGCATGCTTTCGCATGCAGATCGCTGCGAGTAAGTTTAATGGATTGTGGTTTTCATGTTTGTCTTTGTGGCCCTAACTGCATGGCCATGTTTTCTGTGTCTTTCATATTTATTCATTCTCCTCCTATCTGCATGGCCATGTTTTCCGTGTCTTTCATAAATATTCATTCTCCTCCTATCTGCATGGCCATGTTTTCCGTGTCTTTCATATTTATTCATTCTCCTCCTATCTGCATGGCCATGTTTTCCGTGTCTTTCATATTTATTCATTCTCCTCATATCTGCATGGCCATGTTTTCCGTGTCTTTCATATTTATTAATTCTCCTCATATCTGCATGGCCATGTTTTCCGTGTCTTTCATATTTATTCATTCTCCTCATATCTGCATGGCCATGTTTTCCCTGTCTTTCATATTTATTCATTCTCCTCCTATCTGCATGGCCATGTTTTCCGTGTCTTTCATATTTATTCATTCTCCTCCTATCTGCATGGCCATGTTTTCCGTGTCTTTCATATTTATTCATTCTCCTCATATCTGCATGGCCATGTTTTCCCTGTCTTTCAGATGTATTCATTCTCCTCCTATCTGCATGGCCATGTTGGAACTAACCCCAATTTGTTTCCCATCTTTTAGGGGCCCAGCGAAGGCTACGCCGCCAGCGTCCCGCCAGACGGCGAGCACGGCCACTCTCCCCCACCCCCAGCCAACACTCCAACTCCACTCCTTCCCCTATTGCCCCCTCCTTCCTAGCCTTCCTACACCCTCAGCCAGATTTTTCTGGACTCCTTCCCCTCCGTCCCAATTCCCCCTCTCCTCCAACCACCCCTCTTCGAATGACCCCCTCCCCGGAGTCGGTCATTACACCGCCCCGATCTTTGGGGAATGGACCCACCTCCGAGGAGGACGATGGAGGGCCTTCTGTAGCTGGCGTTGGGTCTTCCGGTATGTTTTTTTTTGCTGTTTTTTATCAACACAAACTGTTTGTTTTATTTATTTTTTTTGTTTTTTGTTTTTTGTGTTTTTTTTTCAAAAAATAAGTGGTTTTGGCCGATTGCCGTAACCTGTTACTGCTGTTTTCAACATACACATAGCACACCTGTCGGAATTTGGACATAGGCCTTGTATTTTTGCCCTACACCATTTTAGTGTGATGATTTTTAATGCAGTTTTGTTAAAATGTTTTTTGTTGTTTTTGTTTTTTTTATTGTTTTTTAATGTGGTTTCACTATTGTTGTATTAATCCCCAAATTTTTCTCACCCACAGAGGAACAGAGGCTTCGGGCAAATTTAGCCGGATGTGTGGCCCAGATGCACAGCGCTATCATCGGGGTGCTGGTGGTCCTTGACCGTATGTCTGTCCTCCTTAGGGAGTAGTTTTTTTTTTTTTCACCATTCTGTAAATAAATTGTTTTGTTTGAAGTTACATTCTGGCTCATTCGTTTTGTCCCAACCACATATTGTTTACCCTGACATAAGTAGAGTGTTCCTGCAAGGATTTCACATTTGGGCCAATAAGAGTGTGTGTTGTATTTTTGGGTCAAACAGCCACAAGAAACACCTAACAGTACAAATCTGATTTCCCTTTTTTGGTGTAGTCACAATTAGATATTTCTACATTTTCCAGGTTCCTAGTTGGTGTGCAAGCAGCTTAGGGCAATATTACGAAGCAAAAGGATTGTACAGGCTTCCTTTTGGTGTTGGTTTGGACCCTGAATAAAGGAATCATTTTTGCTCAAATGGCGTCAGTACTGGATTACCCCTTAGTCAAATGTTACGTGTGTGAACCTGGTTACACTTGGTGGTAACGTTACAAAAAAGGGACAACATTTCACTCTAAAAACATTTATTACCAACATAACAGAAAATTCAAAGTGGTCACTCACAAACAAAACACACAGTGATAATCTCAAATACAACACATACCAAAAAACAAACATCAAATAAAAACAATCAAGAACTGGTTGACGAAGGACCATGCCAACATGATTCCACATATATGGCGTGGCAATAAGTGTTCCAGAATATAGCCACAAAATATCCACATACAGGTTTTGTAAGGGTAGCAGGAAGTAGTCATCGTTGGAGTGCCAAAGATTATGTCAAAAAACAGAAGAGGGAGAAAAAAATGAGTAAAAAATTAGATGCTCTCAAACAAACCCAACCACATTAGGTATCAACACTGGTTTTTTGCAAATAATTACCTAAAAAATCTGGCCACCACATCATCGCGTATGGCCCCCCCACATACTGACCTCCGACCAACCTCGGGGGGGCCATCCTCAGGTAAGGCATCCTCTGGCTGCATTGGGACACCACTCCTTATGGCGATGTTGTGAAATATCCCACACAGGACCACAATTTTCGAAACCATATCCGGCAAATACATGAGTTCGCCACCAGAGCGGTGGAGGCATCTGAATCGGCCTTTTAAAAGGCCGATACAGCACTCCACCACTTGCCTGGTGGCTGTAAGTGCGGAATTATACTCACTTTGTGGCCCTGGTGTGGGAACCAAATAAGGAGTGAGCAGCCAGGGTGTGCAAGGGTAGCCACTGTCTCCTGTGAAAACGAAAAGACAACATCAGGCTCACTCTGTATGAAGCTTAACATTGTTATGTACTAAAGGTCTCCACTTACCCAGAAGCCACGCATCACCAGCTTGTAGGTTGGTTAATTTGTGCCATATCCCTGATTGCCGGATGACGAAGGAGTCATGTGCACTTCCTGGTAATTTTGCATCCAGGGACAGGATCTGGAGGGAGGCATCACATACCACCATTACATTGAGGGAGTGATAGTGTTTATGGTTTCTAAATATTGCCTCCAGCCGTGCTGGAGGCTGAAGTGGTATGTGAGTACCATCCACAACCCCTATGATGTGTGGGAAGCCAGCTATTTGGTAAAAATTGGCCTTGGCCACACTAAGGGCACCCATATCCAAAGGCATTTGAATAAAATGATGGAGGTGCTTGAAAAGTGCCTCCATCACTGCCCTCAGGATTCGGGAAAAGGAGGATTGTGAGATGCCCGCCACTATTCCCACCGTTGTTTGGAACGATCCTGAGGCACAGAAATGTAACACTGCCATTAATTGCGTAAATGGTGGAATTGCTGTAGGACTGTCAATTTGCCGCTCAAGATCACTCTCTATTAATGAGAGAGTGTCTATGATGATTTTTGGAGGAAGACGGTATCATCTTAAAACCTCATCATCTGGCATTCCAAAAAGGGTGACACGTATTTGAAATATCTGGGACCTTGCACGCCTACGATGCCTACGCCTGGGACGAGATTGAGGTTGGTCGGCTTCCGGGAGCAGGGCCAGAACAATCCGACCCAAATCAACCTGAAATGACAACATTGGAAGGTCAGCCTTTTTACAACACCCAATAAAAATACATGTAACTTTGCTTTCAAATACCATCCATTGATGCTTACATGCCGGGGTATTGTCATGATATGTTGTAACTGCAAATAATAACATCAAAAATATACATCATTTTATGCTGGCCATGTCATTATCACAAATTTAAGCAACACAAAACATAAAAGGGGACACACACACATTTGGCCCAAGAGCAAACCGACGTTACGCACACTATGTCATATAGAGGCCAAATGTAATCAACCAATGCTCCAGGCGACAAAAAACATTATTAAGGGATGAATACACATTTCACAATGCGCTAATTAGTTCGCAAATACAGGGCACAATAGCAAGTAGTAAAAATGCGCTAATTAGTTCGCAAATACAGGGCACAATTGCAAGTAGTAAAAATGCGCTAATTAGTTCGCAAATACAGGGCACAATAGCAAGTAGTAAAAATGCGCTAATTAGTTCACAAATACAGGGCACAATAGCAAGTAGTAAAAATGCGTTAATTAGTTCGCAAATACAGGGCACAATAGCAAGTAGTAAAAATGCGCTAATTAGTTCGCAAATACAGGGCACAATAATGCCGCAAAAAAAAATATAAAAAAACACAGAGTTCGATTTGGCAAAAAACAACGTTACATGTGGAAGGCCAACCAAAGTTGCGTACAGACAAACAAGAACATTTCCTAAACAATTTAACACATGAACTTACCAAGAGCTAATATCTAAGAAACCGGACCAAAATGTCTTTGGGGCAGAGCCAAAAAAAAACCTAAGAGAGATGAAATGACGGAAAAAACTTATTAGAAAAATCGACACCACAATGAGAGACAAATTGACCCGAAGTTATACTTCCCCAAACTTCCCAAAACTGGAAACGAGCCAAAAAACCAAAAGTGAAAAAAAAGGAACGGAAAACCAAGAAAAACCGCTAACCCCCCAAAAAAACACAATAAACGCAATCTCCTAAACCAGCCAACAATCAACTCCAACCAACGTAACCTCCAACATTCAATAAACGCCACCTCGAGTCGAGACGCCCCAACCCATAAATAGTGTTTCGTTTCCCGCCCAAATTAAGGAAGGATCAGAGGAACGCACAATCAATGATGCGGCCGCAAAATAAGGACGCATGTATAAATACCTCACTAGACAAAAACACAATTCTGGTGTATTTCTAGTTGGAACAACACACATGGATACAGACCAGGAAAACAATGGACAACAGTCACGCGGTAAGTATTTCATTAATTTTGACTCAATGATTAATTATAAACATATTATTGTGCAAGTTGGGAAGTTGAGATTTCTTCAAATTACCCCAAATAGGTGAGGAGGATGACATGGAAGAGGCTGCTGGGCCCAGTATTCCGGGCAAAGCTGCCAAAAAGAAAAGGCAGCCACAATTCACAAGAAAGGAGATGGAGGTTTTGATTCAGAAGTGTGTGGACATCCTGCCACAGGCAGACAGGAATATGAGTGCAAGCCAGAAGTGGAGAATGTGGGAAGGGTAGCCGTGGATGTCAATAGGGTGGGTGATTATGTCCGTCTAGCCCGGGATGTCAAACGGCGGTAAGTAAACACTTGACCACCCTAAAACCAACAACCAAATCAAATAAAAAGTAATGGTTCCAATTTAACCCACAGATGGCAAGACTTCAAATATCGCCTGAAACAAAAAATGGCACACAGGGCTAGGCATGCAAGGGGGACAGGTGGAGGTCCCACCCCTGTGTCATTGGAGTTTACTGATTTAGAAGAGCTGGCACAGGGGTGTGTGCAGCCTGTGGAGGTGTTTGGTGTGTCAAACATGGATACGGACATGCCAGACTTTGCGGCTCCTCATGTTGTCCCAGGTAAATGTTGTGATGTCACCAACTGTGAAATGTTATTGTGCCAATATGTAGATTCTAATGTGAGTCTTTTCTCATTTTTCCAACAGAGACACAGGCGGATGAGTCTGCTCCAGAGGGGAGCCTTGGCCGCAGAATTTCTGCTGGCTCTGCAGGGGAGGAACCAGTACATCCGGCTGAGGACCCTGCAGAAGCCAGTCCAGGGCAATCCCCCTCGCAGGCAGTGTCCCTCCTCACAGAACTCAATTTAAAATCGGATTTCCATACGGAGATTCTGCAGAGGATGGACGCCAGTCTGGTACGGGTGGCTGAGGCCCTGGAGCAAAATGCTGCGGCCAACGTGACCATTGGTCAGGCCCTGGCGGAAAATACCAGGGCCAACATCCGCATCGCCACTGCCCTGGAGCAGCTCGTTCGCCAGCACATGGTGGAGCCGACCTCCCTTCCTGCCGGAACATCAGGATCCTCCACCTCTGGCACAACATCAGCCAATCCTCCAAATGTGCCTAGCCCTGTGCCTAGTCCAGAGGCCACAACATCTGCCTCTGGACAGGCCAGCCCGATGACATCCCGGACCCGGTCTGGCGCCCTCCCTCCCCCAGCCAAACGGGCGAAAAAACGGTGACACCATTGGCTACTTTTCCCACACTCCTTCTGTGCTTGCCTCATATTCCTTTCTGGTCAAAACTTCCCTCTCCTTTCTTGTGAATTGTTTTTAATTTTTACATTTACGTTTATTCAAAAATTATTGTTTGCACAATTATTAAATATTGTGGAACACTGCCCAAAATGTTGTAGTTCAATATGTGTTTTTTTTATGGGTGGATACAAATAAATTTACCAGAAATGTACGACTTTGTATTCTGACATTATTGACAAAATGGGTTACTTTTAATCCGGGCCCACAAGCCAACGACGTTCAAAAAAAAAAATTACACATTGTAAAAAAAGTGCTCGTTAAGGAACGTTTAAAACATTACCTAAGGAGTAAAAAACACCTTGCAAACACAAAATGAGGGACCAAACCGAAACATGATGACATTATTGTTACAATAGTCCAAAAACAACACATTGCGGCCAAAATACACCCCCACAAATGTACGCTAATTGATTGTGTAATCCAGACATTAGCAGCTATGATTTCCACCTGCGTTCGGATTTGTGCTATCCAAAAAAACTGCTTTCCAAACACATACCAAGCCGGTTTTCAATCCAACACTAATTGAGTTTCTGACAAGCCGTGATTAATCGATGCAACATCGTGGAGTGCCGGGACGGAGGAGAAGGCCATCGCCACTGTGGTCGAGTTATCCAGCCCCTAAGCTGTGCGAGCATTTTGAAGGGAAAGAGGATCATCCAGTGACGTATGAGTTTGTACGAACACATTTGACTTTCGCATTTGTTAATGTATGTACGCCCCAAAAACGCCTCGCCACGCCTGCGTTTTTCCATCTCCACCCCCGTCAACGCCCAAAAACGCCCTGTTTTGTCAATCACATTTGACATGTCACTTCCTGTACGCTATTTGACGAATGAGACAAAAAAAACTCGCAATCTGCCGTACGCACATGCGCAGTGTAACACCGACGCATGCGCGGTTACTCAACATCGGAACGCAACGAGCGTACTTCCTTTAACGAACGGCTCTGAATCAGGGCCAATGTCACACTGACACTTGGGGGACACAGAACAATGTCACACTGACACTTGGGGGACACAGAACAATGGCACACTGACACTTGTGGGACACAGAACAATGTCACACTGACACTTGGGGGACACAGAACAATGGCACACTGACACTTGGGGGACACAGAACAATGTCACACGGACACTTGGGGACACAGAACAATGTCATACAGACACTTGGTGGACACAGAACAATGTCACACTGACACTTGCGGGACACAGAACAATGTCACACTGACACTTGGGGGACACAGAACAATGTCACACTGACACTTGGGGGACACAGAACAATGTCACACTGACACTTGGGGGACACAGAACAATGACACACTGACACTTGCGGGACACAGAACAATGTCACACTGACACTTGGGGGACACAGAACAATGGCACACTGACATTTGGGGGACACAGAACAATGTCACACGGACACTTGGTGGACACAGAACAATGGCACACGGACACTTGGGGGACACAGAACAATGTCACACTGACACTTGGTGGACACAGAACAATGGCACACTGACACTTGGGGGACACAGAGCAATGGCACACTGACACTTGGGGACACAGAACAATGTCACACTGACACTTGCGGGACACAGAACAATGTCACACGGACACTTGGGGGACACAGAACAATGGCACACTGACACTAGGGGGACACAGAACAATGTCACACAGACACTCGGGGTACACAGAACAATGGCATACTGACACTCGGGGGACACAGAACAATGTCACACTGACACTCGGGGGACACAGAACAATGGCACACTGACACTTGGGAGACACAGAACAATGGCACACTGACACTTGGGGGACACAGAACAATGACACACTGACACTTGGGGGACACAGAACAATGGCACACTGACACTTGGGGGACACAGAACAATGACACACTGACACTTGGGGGACACAGAACAATGGCACACTGACACTTGGGGGAAACAGAACAATGACACACTGACACTTGGGGACACAGAACAATGTCACACTGGCACTTGGGGACACAGAACAATGGCACACTGACTCTTGGGGGACACAGAACAATGTCACACTGACACTTGGATTATCAAATGAAAACAAATAATAGAGAATTATTCTGTAACATGGCTAGAAACAGAAATAGAGAACTAACAGAAAGGCATCCAACATAAAGCTGTACATACAGTAAGTAGCTAGTTTGCAGCCATGAAATTTTGGACAAGCAATTTACATGCTGCAGTAACTGTGAAAGTGTCTGCATTACTTTACTGTGTCACACTCATTAGCAGCATTCTCTACTGGTGATCTGTGGGCAATAGCCTCCTACCACAGGGCCTGATCCAGAGATAGACGGATTAGCAGAGGCGCACACAAGCGTCTGTGCAAATCCGTCCATCTCAGATGCAAATGCAGAAGGTGGTGTCAGGCACCTCCTTGCTGCATTTGCGATCCCAGCACTGCGACCGACGTCTCAGGCTGGGATCATCGTCACAGCCATCGAGACCAATGGTAGCGATGGTTGCTCCTTTGGTTAGGCTGCGGGAGCTGAAACTTCCCCCAGCCTGGCCGGTGCCTGGTCATGCAAGGGACCAGGAATCTGTGCCCACCGACGCAAACCCTGGCCTCGTCCCTCCCGGAAAATAGAGGCAGCATGCCTCCGTATCTGGGAACAGTGACCAGGCACGCCCCCGCTCTGCCCCCCCAAATGCTGCAGCATGTCAATCATGCTGCGGCTTGGGGGGGGTCTCCGAGTGAGATCACAGGACCCATTCTGTACACCCTATACATCGGAGATAAGTGTGCATCCTCGGATGAACGTACATCTCTGATTCAGGCCCATAGCCATTTATGTGCACATTGACTATCTGCCTGTTGGGTATGATATGTCGACATACAATATGACGATACTATATGTTCAGAATGTGGACAGATAACATGTTGTCATCTGCAATGTTGACATCAACAGCATTTTGCCATTTTTAGAATGTCAACATTGTGAATGTCAACAGTACTGTTTTAGCTTAAAGCTACCCTAACCCTAATTGCATGTGTCGGCAATCACAATGTCAACATTTTAAATGTTGACAATATGTTGACCTCGACATATGGATGTCATCGTGTTAACTGTTGACATTCTCACCATGTCAACATTCTCACCGTGTCGACTTTCAGAACATATCGACATAAAGTCGAAGTGTTGACTGGAACCGATATCTGCGACTGATGTTGGCTGAGACCTGTTATTTTAGCAACAATCTATTTAAAAAAAAAAAAGCTTCTGAAAAAGATATTCTACACGTGATACAAAGCATAATGTGACTATAGTATAAACGTAAGAGGGCTCATTGAAAAGTAATGAGACTGCCTCTTTTTTTCTGTCCAATAGGTAGACGTGGCAACACTATGCTGGTTATTGTGAAGCTCATACATTGATATGTCTGAACCTGCGGTTGGACTGCTGTAGTCAGGGCCGGATTATAGGCAGGGCGATAGGGGCGATCATCCCGGGGCCCCCACACATAGGGGGCCCCCACACCCTGTCCCCTGCCACTACTACTAAGACCAGCAGAGTACAGCATTTAGCTGTCTCCGCTGCGGTCTTCCGTGATTACAGCCGGGCAGCGCTCACTGAGCACTTGGGCTCAGAGCACGGCGCTACTCCAGCCGACGGGCAGGCTGTGCAGTGAGGCTGTACGGCAATGCAGGCATGACGTCAGAGGTCACCCTGCACAGCCCCACACCAGCCCACCCCCTCAACAGCAGCGTCTGAAGCCCGCGGAGTTGAATAGACAGGAGCTGCAGCTGTTGCCTCGGGACTCACTGCTCCTGTGTTATTGCCTCGGCCTGGAGGGTGAGTCAGTTAATGTTTTTTTTTATTAAGTGTGGTGCTGCTGATTGTGGGGTTGGGGGGGGGCACACGGTGGACCTCATTCAGAGGCGCTCGCAAAATGATAGCGCTCGCTCTGAATGAGAGCGGGCGCATCTATTTTCAGGAATGCCTCTGTGTAGCCACCCCCCTGCCCCGCCCACAAAACAGGGCGAGCTGTCGATCACCATCAACAGCCGCCTCTTTCGTAGTGAGCCCCGGAGTGAGAGAATTTCTCTCTCGCTCCGGGGCTTGCGCACACGCAGTGCAGCCGCTGCGCGTGCACAGAGCCCAACATCGACCCGCTTGCGAGCGCTCAAGTGCTTGCGAGCGGGTCTGAATGAGACCCTGTGTGTGTTGGTTTTGTGGGGGCACACTGTGTATGTGTATATATATATATATATATATATATTTTTTTTTTTATATTTGGATCACTGATAGGGTCCCCCACAAGTTTGTTGCCCAGGGGCCCCCACAGACCTTAATCCGGCCCTGGCTGTAGTCTTCTTTGTTTGGTCACAGCGAGTGATAGATCTTCATACGTTTTGTCATGGCGGATGAGGAAGACGTGTCTGTGAGATTACGTCAGAGATGTGTAATTGAATTTTGTGTTAAACATGTGATACATTTTCAGTTCCTTTGTCACAATATGCTGAACCCATTTGATTGAGATGCCAAGTGCAGTCGAAAGTTTGAGTAAAGTTACCTTCTGTCATTTTACAACATCTCCGCAGCTTCGGCAATGTTCGTATCTGTAACCGCGGTGGATAGATTCCCAGAACGCTCTTCGTCAGTCACTCGCGTATTACCCTCTTTGAAGTGCTTCCACCACCGAAATACCGCAGCACGGCTAATTGTTTCTCCCCCGTATGCTCGCTGTAACATTTCATGAGTTTCATTTTCGCTGTTTCTAAGTTTAACACAAGATTCAATCACACATCTCTGACGTAATCTCACAGACACGTCTTCCTCATCCGCCATGACGAAACGTACGAAGATCTAACACTCGCTGTGACCAAACAATTAAGACTACAGCAATCCAACTGCAGGTTCAGATGCATCAATATATGAGCTTCACAATAACCAGCATAGCGTTGCCATGTCTACCTATGGGACAGCAAAACATAGGGCCTGATTCAGAGCCGCTCGTAAGCGGCCGCTCGTTTGTTCCGAGCGATGTTTGCACAACTGCGCATGCGTACGGATCGTAATACGCATGCGCGAACCAGTCAGTGCGGCCGAAAATCGTTTGTTCGCTAAATAGCGAATGCCTGCTATTTTGAGTGACAGGAGGAGGCGTATGTGGGTGGTAACAGGGGAAGGTGCTTGAAAACGGGGAGTGGAGATCAGAACGTAGGCGTGCTTAAAGGTCAAAACGGGCGTTTTATGGGTGTGCATAATTAATACAGCAGCGTCATTGACCACGTCACTGGGTTATTTTATAGTCAGAACTGCTAGCAAGATTGCGGTAGGAAAAACCAACCACAAGAATAGCGAGCAGTTCATACCCTGGTCGATGTACTCGATTAATCTAATAAATAGCTGACATGACGTAGGATGCGAGCGGGCAGGGGGCGTAGTTTCCCAAAAAACGACCGCAAGTTTTGTTCGCTCGTTCAGACATAGAGGCGTGAACAGACCGCAAACAGCGAATGGTTCATTTGAATAGCCACCCCTTTTTTCTGAACGAGCGAACACAAATAGCATCCGGCTCTGAATCAGGCCCATAGACAGTCTCATTACTTTTCAATCAGCCCTCTTATAATGTCATGTTTCAGTGGGAGGAAACTGCAATATGTCTACCTGTTTACATTGTCCTGCTTATCATCCTGGAGATGTGAGTAGATAACTACAGAAAGTTATTTGGATGAATGAGTGGAAACTATGTATCAGCAGCAGGCGGTTACAGTGTATCAGCACCAGGCGGTTACAGTGTATCAGCATCAGGCAGTAACAGTGTATCAGCAGCAGGCGGTTACAGTGTATCAGCATCAGGCAGTTACATACAGTGTATCAGCACCAGGCGGTTACAGTGTATCAGCAGCAGGCGGTTACAGTGTATCAGCAGCAGGCGGTTACAGTGTATCAGCATCAGGCAGTAACAGTGTATCAGCAGCAGACGGTTACAGTGTATCAGCAGCAGGCGGTTACAGTGTATCAGCAGCAGGCGGTTACAGTGTATCAGCACCAGGCGGTTACAGTGTATCAGCACCAGGCGGTTACAGTGTATCAGCAGCAGGCGGTTACAGTGTATCAGCAGGAGGCGGTTACAGTGTATCAGCAGGAGGCGGTTACAGTGTATCAGCACCAGGCGGTTACAGTGTATCAGCAGCAGGCGGTTACAGTGTATCAGCATCAGGCGGTTACAGTGTATCAGCACCAGGCGGTTACAGTGTATCAGCAGCAGGCGGTTACAGTGTATCAGCAGCAGGCGGTTACAGTGTATCAGCATCAGGCAGTTACAGTGTATCAGCAGCAGGCGGTTACAGTATATCAGCAGCAGGCGGTTACAGTGTATCAGCACCAGGCGGTTACATACGGTGTATCAGCACCAGGCGGTTACATACGTGTATCAGCACCAGGCGGTTACAGTGTATCAGCAGCAGGCGGTTACAGTGTATCAGCAGCAGGCGGTTACAGTGTATCAGCAGCAGGCGGTTACAGTATATCAGGACAGCGCCAGGCGGTTGCAGTGTATCAGCATCAGGCAGTTACATACAGTGTATCAGCACCAGGCGGTTGCAGTGTATCAGCATCAGGCGGTTACAGTGTATCAGCACCAGGCGGTTACAGTATATCAAGACAGCACCAGGCAGTTGCAGTGTATCAGCATCAGGCAATTACATACAGTGTATCAGTACCAGGCAGTTACATATGGTGTATCAGCACCAAGCGGTTACATACAGTGTATCAGCACCAGGCAGTTACATACAGTGTATCAGCACCAGGCGGTTGCAGTGTATCAGCACCAGGTAGTTGCAGTGTATAAGCACCAGGTGGTTGCAGTGTATCAGCACCAGGTAGTTGCAGTATATCAGCACCAGGTGGTTGCAGTGTATCAGCACCAGGTAGTTACAGTGTATCAGCACCAGGTGGTTACAGTATATCAGCACCAGGTGGTTGCAGTGTATCAGCACCAGGTAGTTACAGTGTATCAGCACCAGGTGGTTACAGTATATCGGCACCAGGTAGTTGCAGTGTATCGGCACCAGGTAGCTGCAGTGTATAGGCACCAGGTAGTTACAGTGTATCAGCACCAGGTGGTTACAGTGTATCAGCACCAGGTAGTTGCAGTGTATAAGCACCAGGTGGTTGCAGTGTATCAGCACCAGGTAGTTACAGTGTATCAGCACCAGGTGGTTACAGTATATCAGCACCAGGTAGTTGCAGTATATCAGCACCAGGCAGCTACTGTGTATTACCAGTGATGTACCGCAGCGCATGCTAGTGTCCGTTGGTGGGAACTGCAGCCTGCCATGTACAGCGGGCAGCGATTGGTCCCTATGCTGCTCCCTCCCCTTTCCTCTCTTGCTTCATCACGTTATACCTCACTCCGGCTGCCGGTACAGGCTGGAGCACGGCGGCTGCAGCCACCATTCCCTTCCTGTCACTCTGTGTCCCCGTCACATCGGATTACTGCAGGTGAGAGCTCCCCCCACTAATGTGTTATTTTACTGGGAACCCCCAAATCTCTGTACAGGGTCCCTAGGGATGGCTTGCAGGAAGTGATGCTAGATCAGCGACCTAAATGCCCACCTGATGCTTTATAGTCCTGAATTATACACACAGCATATCATATGTATTACCATTTATTTACACTCTTCTTCCAGCTCTTGTGGAACTACAAGTCTCAGCCTACACTGCAAGTTCCACACGAGCTGTGGATTCGTTGGTTGCCTAAAGCTGCATGCAATGCCATACTGCTGATGTTACTGCTTAACCTTAGCAATCCCCCATCTGTTTGCGTTCATTTGTTATCATTTGTTATCAATCAAGCAGATCGTTAGCTGTGTCAGCTGTACTGAAGTTACCAGGACGTCACAATGGATATTACAGATATATAATAACATTGTAGACTGTTATTGTCCTTACTGTTTATGGAGGAAGCACCAACATATTCCATAGTGCAGCACAAGGCTGAGAAGCACAACACTAGCTAACAATCATTGATACCATGAGCTGCAGGTGACAGGGCCTGATTGTCAGTGCTAGTATTATATTATTTGTAAGTACCAGCTACTGTCTGACAACCTCTCATCTGACAACCTCTCCCTCTCATCTGTTCCCCATGCAGCTCAGGGTGTAATTCCTGACTACTCCTCTCTTTCTCCCCCAACATTCATTCTCTCTCCCCATCATGCTGCTGCTTCCTCCTCCATTATATCTCAAAGATAAGTCCCTTTCTCATCCTGGAGGCCACTAAAACACCTAAGGGCCTAATTAATTAATATTTGCAGGATTTCTCCAGAAGATTAAGGGGCCTAATTACTAAGCCGTGGATAGAGATAAAGTGGACGTATATAAAGTACTAACCTACTAGCTCCTGTCATTTTTCAAACACAGCCTGTGACATGGGCGTTAGGAGCTGATTGGCTGGTAATTTATTTGTTCACCTAATCTTCATCCAAGGAATCTTTAAGCAATGGCGACTGTCGGAATGCCTCCTGTAAAAATACCAACAGCAGCATCTCGATGGCCGGTATCCCGAGTAAGTATACTTACCCTCCCCCCATCTCCCCCTAACCCTCCCTTCTTGTTGTCAGTGCTGAAACCTAACCCTCCCCCCTTCGTGCCTAACCCTAACACCCCCCCCCCCCCCCAGTGGTGCCTAACTCTCTCCCCTAGGGGTACCTAAGCCCCCCCCCCCAAAAGAAAAAAAAAAAACCTGCTGGGCTGCCTAACCAACCTGCTTGTGCTAACAGTCAAGGGTGCACTGGACTTAGGTTGCTCGGGCTGGCATCCTTCTGGATTCTGGCATCTGGATTAAGATAGGTGTTGGTATTTCGACGCCTATCTTAAGTCTCCCCCCCCCCCCCCGTCGGGATTTAGACCGGTGGCATCATGGTCACTGCAAGTCTTCCCCCGTCGGGATTTAGACCGGCGGCATCACAGCTGCCGGTCTCATAACTACACCCCATCCAAGGCTTAGTAAATAGACCATTATGTATCCTCAGGATGTTTGTATGGGAGGCCACAGCAGATATTAGAGAGATATGCTGCAGGCCTCCATTTTCGATGCATAGGTTTCTCTGGGGGCTGCCTTATTGACGAATTTACCAAGCTCGGGAATGTGTAGGATCTCTCCCCAGCAATGGGTGTGGTCAGCAGACCATACATCACATACACAGTATCGCACCCCGGGGTCCCAATGAAGAAGTGATGTGATGGTGTTAGCGATCGCGTCACTATTAGTACATCGCAGGGACAGGCTCCTTTTGGAAGCACCTGGCCATGCCTGTTGTTTTCTAATATATCCAGACAATCCTTATTAATTCTTTGCCCCGATACATTATAATGTATTGGCCTGAAGCACAATAATTAATAAATATGCCCCTTATCATCCTAGATTACTGCAATTTGCTCCTCGCTTTCCCGATGAACGCCCAACTCGCCCATCTCCAATCTGTCAGTAACTGCGCTGCCTGCCTCATTATCCTGCCTGGTCACTCTCCCCGTTACTTCACTGTCTCCCGGTCCTCCACAGAATCCCATTTATACTTCTCATACTCTTCTACAATGCCCTCACCCACTGCTCCCGCCCCCCCTTCACATCTAGCCTCACTCACACTCCGTCCTGCCCACTATACTCTGTAAATAATAGGTAGGAGCTGCTTGGTTGCTATGGGCAACTTATCCATTGGCACGCTTCTCCACACTTTTCACTGCTTGATACATAAACCCCTGTGAGAGGAGTGACATAGCCACCCCTACAGTCAGCTTACCTCCCTCATCCTGTGGGCTGGCCGATGAAGTGGTGGCGCTGGATTTGGAGTGCCCGTCAACATCACAGCTACACTGGCACACACCCAGGCACATGTCCGGGATCAGTGTCTGCCAATCCCTGTTATTTCAGTCAGTGCAGGGTCTGCACTGACAGGTAAAGGCTGCGGGAACACTCGTCATGTGCACGCCAATGCACACAGGTGCGCCCAAAGGTGGTGGGGTTGGGTGCAAAGTCCCAGGCCTGGGCCTGCCAGGGCGGCATATAATGACACACTTAATAAGATCTGTATATTGGAAATATGAATTTTATAATAACTTATACCTCTCAGCACCACTCAGCTGTTCCAGAGCATGAAGCCTTGCACAGCATGTGTTCTGGTTTTGTGGTCCTTCCTCTTGTGTACATTGACTTCTGCCCTTGTACTAAAAACCACACAGATCTCCGTTCTGTTGAGTTGACAGAATTACTGCAGATACGGCAAAAAGTACAAATCAGAGCATTGTAACCTGGTTACAGAGGTTTCTTCTGTCCTGTTTTGCAAACTTACATATAATATTGGGAGCAATGCATCAAACCTTCCAAAGAAGACAAGTGAGGTGTTGCCCATAGCATCCAATCAGATGGCAGGTGTCACTTAGCCAATGCATTCTATAAAATGATAGCTATAATCTGATTGGCAACTATGGTCAGCTCCCCCATTGTCTGGAAGACGGATTGCTGTGGTCTCTGACGCTCCTGCTGTTAAGGGTTGTTGGATCACATGTAAAAATCTGGACACGCATGAAGCGCATGTGCTGCATGACCTCATTGGATTTAGTTCAAATGCATCCTGCACGCCTGCAGATTATACGGAATCAGTATGATTTACCGCCGGCCGCATAGCCGGCGGTTCAAATCCTCACAGCGGAAGCCCGGCAATGAAGATCCCGACAGGTAAGTGTTTTTTCTATTTACTAACCTCCGCCCCCCTAACCCTAATCCTCCCCTAGGGGTGCCTAACCCTAACCGCCCCCCCAAGTGCCTAAACCTACCCCCCCCCTTCCCCGCAGCCTAACCCTAAGTCTCCCGGGGGGTGCCTAACCCTAAATCGCCCCTAACCAATGGCTGTCTGCGCCCAGCTTACCTTCGATCGGTAAGCTGGATGACGGGCTCCCTCCCGGCATAGGTCTAATGACAGGAGTCGGGATGTCGACGCCTGTCATTAGACACTTGCCGGGATGCCAACAGTCGGCATTTAGACCGTCGGCATCCTGACTGCATACCGTTTTTGCTGTGCAGCATGTCGGGGAGATGTAACCAAACCTTATAGCTACCATTTATCTAGTACAGTCTATAAAATGTCAGCATCTGGTTGGTTTCTATGGGCAACGTCTCCCACTTTGTCTCTCGAAGTTTTTATACATGTCCCCCTGTAACTGAGTTCATTACAGTACAACAATGCGTTATGTATATCGCCCAGTGTGTGGGTTTACTTGGCTGATGGGCTAATTATACCAGCAGTCGATGGGCTGTATTCAGTTCCAGGCAAAAAGTCCCGTACTTTTCGACCACTTCGCTGGTTTTCAATGCTGAAAAGTATCGCACGCGTGCCCGCTTTCCGCCGTATTCAATTAGAAATCGGCGAAAACGTGAGCCGGCAAAACTGTAATATGCGAAAAGTACTGTTAGATTTGGGGAAATGAGCCTGACACCCCCCAAAAGATGGTCTAACATTGGGGATCACTGTAGATACCCCCGAATAGCCCTGCTGAAGGTATTTGGGGTACTTATATTCACTCAATAGCTTCTATTTCGCGTCTTTGCAGAAGTGGTGAAGAATAGCATTTACAAGGTTTTTTTGTTCAAAATAAGTAGTCCCAGCAAAATTGGGGTACATGAAAATGGGTGCAAGCATATTTTTAAGTTGCTAAAGGGAAAATGTTGTTACAAATCCACATGCCGCAAGCACCTGCAAACTTAAAAACACCTGGAGCATACTTGGGGACCCCCCTGGAGTCTAATTCGCTAGTTTTTAAGTTTGGCCCCCAAAAACGAAAGTACTTTTTGGGAGTGATCTAAATACTTTATTAAACTTTTTTTTACGCAGATTACCTTCAGGGGAGTGTCCCAAGGGTGCAGGGTGGTTCCCGCAGCTTTGCACCCCAAAACCCCAATTCTGCACTTTTTTCGACACCTATTCATAGGCGAATCTTTTTCGCAGGTCACATTGCTGGAGTCTCCGCTCCGGCGAAAAGAATTTGGAATTGAATACGGAGGAAACTTTTCGCATGGCGAAATGACGTCACTCGCGATACTTTTCCGCAGAAACGGACTTATCGCGGCCCTAAATGTGAGAGTAGCCTTTATAGCAGGCTTGCTGACGTTTGGGCTACCAGGTACGCACTGACTGTCTGGCTCAATGGGGGTGGGAGTATCTAGGGGTGGAGATAGGCGGGTCTGGGGGCGTGACAACATAATTGCATTATCATATCCCCCTCACCCCTACCACCTAATTTTCAGGAGCCTCCCGGCTGTTCCAGGGGGGTAGGCAAGTATGCTTTATAGATACATTTGGGCTGGCATCGCCCTGTCACATTATCTAGTGCAGCACTGCTCTTCTCAGATATTCTGGTTTCAATAAGCTCCCTGGTACTAAAATAACTTTATTCACCATATAAGGAACAATTTAGAGTAGGGGTATTCAACATGCAACCTTCCAGATGCTGTGGAACTACACATCCCAGCATACACTATTACAGTTTAAGCATTCTCTAATAGAAAACTGCAGCATGCCATGCTGGGATGTGTAGTTCCACAGCAGCTGGAGGGCTGCAGGTTGAATACCCCTAGTTTAGAGTTTTCGGTTGCTCTTATGCAATTGGTTTTCTTGATGCCTTTGCCTTTTGAGTGCTGGTTGACTCTCTTTGGGTCTGTGTGCAATTGTCTCAGACAAAACCCACTGTAATACCTGGTGGAGGCCCAATAGGCAGCACGGGACAGACATGGAGGTTAGTGGTAATTGTGTCTATACTGAAGACTTCGCTGGGACAGGCTCTTATCGGATGAGCTGCCCAGTGACCGTTCCCTGTTAAATTATTGCATTTGTTCATCTGTTGCTATTATGAATTGTAATTAATAGGCAAATACAGCCGTCATTAATGACTAGTGCCAGATCACTGCAGGCCTCTTTGCGCGCCGTAATGTGACTACGCACACATGCCGATTAGCCCTATTTTTCAACTGAATTTACCAGTATGTTGAGTAGTCACCTGTCCGTGGTCATTTGGGGAAACGCTCTGCAGTATTGAGCCTGGTGCCTGTTGTAGCCACATGAGAGCCTGACATCAGAGTTCTTTCATGTGGCAGAGATAGTGGATTTCATTACTCCATTGGTAGCTATTTCTGGCCTGTGAGATTGTTCCCATTGCAAAGTGTCTGCCCCCTGAGTCCCATCTGTTCTCTCCCGTATCAGATAACACTGGTTTGACAATCGCATTGTTAGTAAAGGGTGTGGAGGATGGTGATGCCTACTCACACCCAGGCACTGGGGATTTCAGTATTATTCTTATTATATACGGGCCTGCTCCTTTCCATAGGCTTCCAGCATATACTTCATTGTGCTAGTGAGGACAAAAGCTCAGGACTACAGTAATGGTCTATGCAGGGTTTCACTATTTTGCATCTTATTCAGTCTGACACCATGGATGAGAAGTAACTGGTATGTCAGACCTAATCCGCACTGTATCCTGGCTACCACTGACATTATAATTCCCCACAGATCTTATATAAATCTTGGATAGTAAGAGTCCTACCCATCTGTTATCTCTGGAGGTTTTATATAAAGCTATTTCATTATCCCCATATGTACATCACTATAGAGTACGGTGGTGCTTTTAATAAAAAATAAAATAAATATTCAGCATGTATTTATATGTCAGTATGTATTTAAAGCAGTTCTTCAGACCTCAAGGCGCACGAACAGTCCAGGTTTTGAGGATAAATCAAAATGACTGAGGTACCAATTAAGTCACCTGTGGATATACTGTCCTTCAAACCTACCTGGACTGTTGGGCTAGGTACACACTAGACCACAGGTTCTCAAACTCGGTCCTCCGGACCTCAAACAGTGCATGTTTTCCTGGTCTCCTCTCAGAAACACAAGTGAAATATTAGCTCCATCTGTGGATCTTTAAAAATGTGTAATGGTGCATACACACGGTCAGATTTTGCATCAGATCTGAACGATAACAATTTTAAAAATCATTCAATCGTTCATATCTGAAAGAAAATCTGCCTGCGAGATGAACGATGCGCGTTCCTGCATGTCAGATAACGATATCTGACATCTGATGCGTTTGCAGTCAGATTTGGACAATTCCATTCATTTTAGTACTGTCTGAAATCGTTCAATCGTTCATGTGACAGATCTGACCGTGTGTATGCACTATTAGTGAGTAATGAATACACCTGTGAGGTGACCTGGAAAACGTGACCTGTGTGGGGTCCTGAGGACCGAGTTTGAGAACCTGTGCACTAGACGATTTGCAAACGATGCGATGTCGTCAACGATTTCCCTTGAACTCCCGGACAAACTATCTAGTGCATACACATTCTGCAATCTGACCAAACGATATATCTTGCATGGTTTGATGGTTAGATCTTTCACTATATAATGTAACCATATCGCTTGGTTGTTCGGTAGAGCATACACACTGCACGATCTACAGGGAATCATTAACGAGACTGACAGATTGAGCTGCATGTAGAGAAGATCTGAAGATGTGACGGACGGCGCCCCGGGAGCGAGCATATGGCGTACACACTTGACGATTTGAACGATTTGTTGTTCCGATGCGTTGGAATCGGCCATATCGTTAAAAAAATGTCTAGTGTGTGTAGGAGCCTTTAGTTGCCTTGAGGCACAAGTTTCTGAAGCACTGACCTTTACTGTAGGTGATGTTTGCATATTCCTTTGATACTGTAAATTCTAAACAGTGCTGATAGGGGTATTAGGGCTATTTTAAACGTATGGTGTTCAACCCTATACTGCATCAGGCTCATTAGCGATATACATCTGTGCAAGTATCAGTAATGACAGCATTTTTTGTTTTATTTTATTATTGATAAATTTACTGACGGTTGATTGAGCCGGACACTGTGGCAAGGAGGGAGCAATGTTTTTGCTATTCGATTTGGTTGAGACCTTTTTAATCAAACTTTAGTTACTGCTGTAACCAGCCTGCCATATCGTTTATCAGGACGCCCCATGGGTTTTCCTAAGATTTGCTGGATTACATACAGTATCTCTATGTTGCTACACGCTGCACTGAGTGATGTCGTTTTGGGGCAATTTAACATATCCATGGATTGGCAACTTTTTTTGATAAAGATGTCTATGCGAAAGCTTAATCCTGTTCTTTCTGTCACTGATCTTTTCGAGTTACCAACATCGATGGTGATGGCTAACGCAGCCGTGCACCATTCGGAGCGTCTTAAATTTGTCCAGATTGCAGTCCCCTTTGTGGATATTGGGGATTGCGGTCTGCAGTGTGAGTTTGCCAAATGCAGGATATGTATCCTGCATCCAGGCCTGGCTACATAGGCTAGTTACTTAAATCAGGTGTAAAGTGCATTTTCTGCAGGATTTTCAGGGGAAATTTAGGTTAATCAATAGGCCCCCATGTGACTAGAGAAATCTAATACAGGGCTTGCAGATTGCATTTGTGTGTGTGACTCATTAGCAGGATGCATCTGCTGATAGTTTATGCCCTGACTCTGCTTGTTTCTCTTCCCTGTCACCCATGAAAGGTGAAACTTGCTGGTCATGTGCAGTAAGATCCTGTCTGTGTCCCACAAAACCAACTTCAGTGTATTCCGATCAGTAAGTCATAGCTGTATTGTCCAGCTGTCATTACAATTACACAGTAGAAGTATATCTGGAACCTCTCATTAACTGTCCTGGGCCAAAATGTATTTTCCCTGATAAGTTTTATTTTATAGTCCCTTTCGAGTGCCTTCTTTTCTAAATACTAATATATATGTGTGTGTGTGTGTGTGTGTGTGTGTGTGTATATCATGCTTGTCTACCCTCCGGATTCAGCCAGGAGCCTCCCGAAAATCAGGTGCTGCTCCCAGCCCCTGGAAAGGCAGGCAACCCTTTTGCCCGAAATTAACGGCATTGTGAATCCGGGTTGCGGGCCCACGCTGACACGAATCAGCGCTGATCGCTTCACAGGACACCCCCCCCACAGGACACCGAGGGGGAAGGGGGTCCAGATTCATCATTGTGAAGAGGGGGCGAGGCCACGATGACTTGGTAACGCTGTCACGCCCCATGCTCCGCCTATATATATATATATATATATAATCTCAGAAAAACGTTTGCTATCGGCGCTAACAATAATATACTGCAAATTTATGTGCGTGCAGCAAATAAAAAAAGGGGATTTTATCATGATTTGATCAAAGCATTTAAGCCTGCAGCCCAGCAGGCAGAAAAGAAATATGCCTGCGCTCGGTTTTACCCACATCATACATGGTACCAGCAGCATGGCAATATTAATGCCATATATGTATACAAAATCCTCTGTATCTAGGAGGTGAGTACATTTAACTGCAATGTAATGATGTGCTAGGCATATATGCTAGTGTTAGGGACCTGCAGAAAAATGGGGTCCCTTGATGCTGGGCTGCAGGCTTAAATGCTTTGATCAAAGCATGACAAAATCCCCTTTGTTTTATATGCTGCACACACATATATTTGCAGTATATTATTGTTAGCGCCGATAGCAAAAGTTTTTCTGTTTTGTATACATATATGGCATTAATATTGCCATGCTGCTGGTACAATGTATGATATGGGTAAAACCGAGCGCGGGCATATTTCTTTTCCATATATATATATATATATATATCATACACACACACACAAGTCACTGCAGTCGGCACTCCACAAAAAAACAAAAGATACTTGCCCAGGTGCCATCCGAGGTAGGGTAGACCTGATGTGTAGAAACGAAGGAGACAGCGGCACTCACTGGACTTAGTAAAAAACGAGACTCAGGTACACAAACGGTGTGTAGGATTTGACGTTTCAGTCGGTGAGGACTTTTATCAAGAACGTTCTTGATAAAAGTCCTCACCGGCTGAAACGTCAAATCCTACACAACGTTTGTGTACCTGAGTCTCGTTTTTTACTAAGTCCAGTGAGTGCCTGTGTGTGTGTGTGTGTGTGTGTGTGTGTGTGTGTGTGTGTGTGTGTGTGTGTGTTTTTATATAGCTCCACCCACAATTCCTGAACCTATTTTTCCAGAAAAATAACCGTGTGTGTATAATATAAGTGGCGTTGACGGAGATCTTCCTTTCTAGTGTCTGTGACAAGGGACTGGGGTGGATAAGTGAGTGAGGTTTTTCGCATTGATCCACACTTGCTGACCTTCTAACCAGCAATCCGAGAGATGCCGGTTTGAGACCAATGTGGCAGGTGTCCGAGGCATAGAGCCAAGAAACACATCATTGGGCTACATTGATGCGAATCACCACAAACTGTGTTATCAAGCACCTACTTCTGGTGAAATGGGCCGGTCCAAGCGGCTGGCTGCTCTCTTTCTGTGGTCTAGGAGACATCCCTGAAATTTGGGAGCCTCCAGGACGTTCCAGAAGAGAAGCCAGATATTTCTTTGGTTCAGGGTGGGACTAATGCCACAAAAAGCATCATTTAATCCTCTTCCTGTGGCCCAGACTCGTTTTCATTACTAGTACATAATGACACTGGCAGTAAATACCAGTTGTCTGCAAACGTTTAGAAAATTGCAGGCAAAATTGACTAGTTACCAGGGGCCGTGGCATAACTACAGAGGGAGCAGGGGGCCCGGCGGCTTAAGGGGCCCGGCGGCTTAAGGGGCCCGCTGGCCCAGCAATCACACCCCCTGTACCCTCCATTTCCCGGGCACCCACTGAGATTGTGTTACCAGCGGGCGCCCAGCAGTTAAGTATTTTTATTTTTTTTTGTGTATGTCGGTGTGCGGCGGGGGGGGGGCTTACTACTGGGGGCACTACAGGGGGCATTACATAGGCCTTCCTTACTACAGGGGGTATTATTACTACTGGGGGCACTGCGTAAGGAGCACCATTACAGTGGGCATTTAGTGTTTTAGGGGAACTACTGTGGGCATTGTCTAAGACTTAAGTTGGGGGGGGGGGGCTTAAAATGTTGCTATTGGGCCCACAAAGTTCTAGTTATGCCCCTGACCAGGGGTATATGAAGGTATCATCTCAGTGGTACGCTGGTGTGCAGATAGAAGTGTTGCAATGAACGGTACATATGGTAAATGAATGGGCTAATAATACAAGGTGGAGTCGCAAAATGATTTAGTACATACAGTACAGTGTAAAAGTTTTAGGCAGGTATGGAAAAATGCTGCAAAGTAAGAATGCTTAAAAAAAAATAGAAGTTTTAATAGTTTGCATGAATGAACAGAAGAGAAATCAAATTAATATTTGGTGTGACCACCCTTTGCCTTCGAAACAGCATTAATTCTTCTAGGTGCACTTGCACACAGTTTTTGAAGGACTCGGCAGGGAGGTTGTTCCAAACATCTTGGAGAACTAACCACAGATCTTCTGGGGATGTTGGCTTGCTCAAATCCTTCTGTCTCTTCATGTAATCCCAGACAGCCTCGGTGATGTTGAGATCAGGGCTCTGTGGGGGCCATATCATCACTTCCAGGACTCCTTGTTCTTCTTTACACTGATGATAGTTCTTAATGACATTGGCTGTATGTTTGGGGAAGTTGTCATGCTGGAGAATACATTTGGAGCCAGACGCCTCCCTGACGGTATAGCATGATGGATAAGTACCTGCCTGTATTTCTCAGTATTGAGGAACCCATTAATCCTGACCAAATCCCCAACTCAATTTGCTGAAATGCATCCCCAAACTTGCAAGGAACCTCCACCATGCTTCACTGTTGCCTGCAGACACTCATTATTGTACCACTCTCCAGCCCTTGGGCGAACAAACTGTCTTCTGTTACAGCCAAATATTTTCAATTTTGACTCCACCTCCTGTCATTTTTCTGCACCCCAGTTCCTATATTTTCGTGCACAGTTGAGTCACTTGGCCTTGTTTCCACGTTGAAGGTATTTCTGTTAAGCCGCAATTCTTCCATGAAGATCACTTCTGACAAGACTTCTCCAAACAGTAGATGGGTGTACCTGGGTCCCACTGGTTTCTGCCAGTTCTGAGCTGATGGCACTGCTGTACATCTTCCAAATTCAAAGGGAAGTAAGCATGAGGTGTCTTTCATCTGGTACACTAAGTTTCCTTGGCCGACCACTGCATCTACGGCTCTCAACATTGCCCGATTCTTTGTGCTTCTTCAAAAGAGCTTGCACAGTACATCTTGAAACAGTCTGCTTTGAAATCTCTGCCTGGGAGAGACCTTGCTGATGCAGTATAACTACCTAGTGTCGTGTTGCCGTGCCCAGTCTTGCCATGGTGTCGTGTCTTGTTTTTTTTGTTTGTTTTCTTCTTTTTGATAATCCTACCACCAAGTTCAGTGTCTATACACACTGACACCAAAAATAACACATTAGTTTATGGCTTATTTTTTATATATACATACATACATACATACATACATACATACATACATACATACATACATACATACACACACATATATATTATATTATTGTATTTTCAATTTATACAGAGTAAAAAACAAATATCAAATATCAAAGAGGGCACATCTGAATATCTACCATCTGCTCCAGATATGGTCCAATTTAAACTATGCCTTTCAAGTGAGAGAGAGAGAGATTTCTCTTGTTGAGTTGAGGTGCGTACCAAGGATAGCCAAGCACAATAGTCTGGTCCCAAAGAAGCCAGCCAAGACCGGGCTACACTAACCTTAGCCAAAGTACACAATATTAATGACATATTGTCTAGCATATTTATCAAGAACTGTATCATCCAGGACCCCTAGACAACATACCACCGGGGCAAGAAGAGGAGCAGGTATCCCAGTATTGGATATAACATTTATTACCTTACTCCAAAAAATTTTAACTATGGGAAACTCCCAGAGTAGGTGCCAAAAAGTACCAACCGCCCATCTGACACTTTGGGCAAGCACTAGATGTGCGGCCACCAAACTTAACTAACCTAACCGGGGTTAAATATGTTCTATGTAAGACGAATAGCTGAATTTGCTGAAATCTTATGGAAGCAGTGGATTCACGAGGGCCACCAAGAGCTGTATCCCAGTCACTATCACACAAAATACCTACATCTGCCTCCCATTTCTCTTTAAGATAAAGTCATTTGGATTCATGATAATGAGACATAAGGTATGAGAACATAAAAGACCTCTGCGGGGCCCCAAAGAGACAAGTGTTGCCTTCACAGGGAAAGATTGAAGAGACAGGAGGACCGACTTATTTTATATTGTTAAAGAAACACGTGCTAAACGCACAAAATATGCAACTATTCGGGCATCCTCCTTTGTTACGGCCCATGGTGCAGAGGTGAACAGCGTTAAATGACTGACTTATTACACTGCTGCCTGCTGTGGGCCCAGGTCGACTCAATGTACCGGCTGCACCTCCGCTAGTTCCGCCTCTGGCCCAGCACCCCTCCCCCTGCACTTCCGCTAGTTCCTCCCCTGACCCAGTAGCACAGATCACAGCCACACCCATCACCAGTCACTCCTCACCTGGCCAGCACACAGTACCAGCACCCCCTCACAGCCCTGTAAAACGACTGGAAAATGGCCGCCGCGGCCATTTTCCCAGTGACCTGTGCATACAGTATAGACTCTGGGCACACTCTAGTGCCCAGAGTCTATAACTCTGGCGCTGGCCGCGCACAGCTTAGTGAGCTGCCGGGTGGAGAGGAGGGGGCACGTGTCAGAGACTGCACACGGGCCCCCTCCTATCTAGAAACTCCCCTGGAGGAGAAAATACGAAGGGGGCGATTCAGCATCAGGTGGAAGTGCAAAGCTGCACGCAGGCAGCTTTGCAATTCCGTCCTTGCAAGGTGTATGACCCCCTGCTGCATTTGCGATTCCCGCACTGCGACCAATTTTTTGTTTGTATCACAATGATACTAAACGAAAAATTGCGCTGGTGTTTACCATTGTTGAGAAATGGGGGCCTGAATGTGCCTGTTTCCAGACTTGTCATTCGCACCAAGTTTAGGCCAATGCGGCCTGATGATAATACACTGTAAGACAAGTACATCGCTGCATGTGGGCAAATATATTAATTTTTTTTCCCATCCATGCAAAGTGGGATTATGCGCATTAACGCTGCCAGAAAAGAACCCGACTTTCGCCACTGTTATCGTTATGTAGCTCCTAGGCTACGCCGGGATAGCTCCTTATAGGAGCAGCTTTCCCAGCTCGGGTGCAATGATAACAGCCACAAATCTATTTCAATTGCTGGGAATAACAGCCATAAGGAATATTAGGTTTTGGGACATTTACAGCAATCTTAATAAATAGGCCACATAGGAATAAAACCTTTTTGAAGTTGGTGTCCACTCAACATATTAATCTGCAACAACCCTTTCGGAATGCCTCACCGTCCTATAAGACCATTTGTTTCTTTAGAATTGTAAATTGTTTTTTGTTGTGTCCGGAGTTTGGGAGTAAATGGGCGTTTTGTGTATTTACAAGACGTTATCGCAGTGGTGACTGACATAGAACAGGGCTGTTTACCTATTGGCTGACTTCCCATTTGAAAGGCTTCCAGTATGAGAACATTGCTGCTGGTGTACAAATCAATGGCGCAGCCACGGCATCTATTATTTATACTGAGACAAACAGTACAAAGACCGAGGTAAAGAGGCCTCTTATCTCCTAGGGTTCTCCCAGATATTCTGTAACACTGGGTACAATAACTTTCATTCATTACAGTGGTGTAGGCCATACAGAGTAAATTCACCCTGGCTGATCAATATTGTATATCCCCTACATGTTCTCTGGTTGAAATGTTGGCAATATATGAAAGACTGCCCATATGTATGTAAATTCTGGTTGTTAGATCGAGCTACAGATGGCACTGAATAGGGGAAATTTACTTATGATCCCCACCCTGTATATAGCTAGAGAGACACAGGTACAGGGTCTGTCATTCTGAATGGTTGGGACTTGAGTTTTCATTTTGGGTAAGGGTTTGTTTGAAGCACCATCTTAAAATATACTAAATTACATGTAACAATCACAATCTTTCCCCATGCTGCATCTGATATACTCTTTAAGCTGCATACACACACGACGATTTTGTTACCAAGCATTTTATGAACGATTTTCTGTCAGATTATCTGTCAGATTTTTTAAAGTGTAATGAACGATTTTTTTGAACTACATTCGATTTTTGCATAGTCCCTTAATGAAAATCGTTGAGTTGACAAGTCTGACTGAACTACAAACGTGTAGGCGCATGAACGATGATCGTTCATCGTTTGACTCAGAAAGTGAACGATTTTTTCAAATGATTATCGTTAAACGATAATCGTTCAAAAAATCGTTGTGTGTGTATGCAGCTTTAGTGTTACATTGTATAGCAAAGCTCCTCACAGTGTCTGTAGGAAGAAGTGCTCGTTGATTGGCTGTGTGTACAATACCACCCCCATCATTACCATATGCAGTAGTGGTCCTAGCATGAGGAGCTCAGTGATTTCGGCTTGTGGAAAAACCCTGTTGTCGCTGTAGCAGTGCTCCTCATGGTAGCTGACTGAGGTAATGCCTGGTGGCCATATTTGTGTGTATGATATCACAGAGAAGCAGTTTTTTTTTTTTTTTAATCCTAGTAAATTGAGTGACATTTCTTCCTCCTTTGTGTCTTCAGGTCAGGTTTCCACAATGCTGTCCAGACTGAGAGTCCTGGTGCAGCCAGGCGTGCTGGCTTGTCGCTCTGTGCACACCAAAGAGAAGGGAAAGGCACTTCTGCTCAGTCCAAGGACTAACAAGGTGAGGGGCTATTAATAAACAATAAAAATGACTTAAGTAGAGATGAAGCACACTCGTCATCAACATATATAGCCTGAGGAAACTGGCCAAGTGATACAATACATTACCCTATTAGGACCCCTCAATGTAAGACGAGGAGCAAGACTTGGGGCCATATTCAATTTGAGGCGAAAACGGGTTATGACCTCATTTTTGCCTGTTTCCATTTTCGCCTTATTCAATTTCAAAGACTTTTCGTACCCCAATTCTGCACTTTTTTTCGCCATGTATTACATGGTGAAAACTTATCCCCGTTTTTTAACAAATACTTTTCGCAAAGAAAAAAACCTCAAGACACCCCAAAAAAATTAACTTTAATTTTGGGGGTGAAAAAAAAAAAATTGAGGGAAACAAAGTTTTAAACTAACGAAATTGATTCAGGGGGGGTCCCCATGTAAATAAACTTTGGGTGACCTCTGAAAATTCTTTGAGCAGGGAATAAATACTTATACTTTAAGGGCCATTTAACCACTTGCTTCCTAAAATACATTTGGATGGCCATAGCTTTATGTTATAGTATTAACACTATCCCGCTAATAGAGTAGATCGGATCATTGTGCTGGGGGGTTAATCATTTTAATTTTTCAAAAGAGCGACACAGAAACATAACTAGGAAAGGGAAGGGGTATAACAGGGATGGCGAGGGCAATCGGAGAAGGGATTGGACACCATATTAGAGTTACAACTAAGGCCTATGCACAGTACGGATCACATAACAAGGTCAGTAGTATCCGTTTATTGTAAATTTATAGGAAGAGGCCCAATAAGGCTAAAGGAAGTGGAATCGGGGATTCTCTGCTCCCTACTCTCTGAATAGCCTTCACCATCGGACACAACCTCATGCAAACTAAACTATGTATCTATTCTCTATGGAAGAAGCGGTGTTAGAATAAGGCACTCGCATAGGGTTTTCTTTGTTTCTTGAGTTGTCAGTACTGTTATATTCTATTTATCCTTAATACAGTATGTTGTGTGTAATATGGCTTTATGGTTAGCACTTTACGGTTACACTTATGAAATGTTGCTCAGAGTAGAAGCAATTTTTGAAACTGGTGTACAAATTATGAATTTACAGCAGCCAATCAGAAGTCTGCTTTTATGCATGTTCCCCTTTGTGTTTGCTAAGAGGGCTGATGGGAGTACAGGTTGAGTCTCCCATATCCAAATATTCCGAAATACGGAATATTCCGAAATACGGAACTTTTTTAGCTTGACTGAGAAAATGAAACCTTTGATTTTTGATGGTTCAATGTACACAAACTTTGTCTAAGGCACAAATTATTAAAAATATTGTATAAAATTACCTTCAGGCTGTGTGTATAGGGTGTATATGAAACATAAATGTATTTCATGTATGTACACAAACTTTGTTTGAGCCACAAAATTATTGAAAATATTGTTTACAATTACCTGCAGGCTGTGTGTATAAGGTGTATATAACACATAAATGCATTCTGTGTGTATATTGGGGGCCTATTCCCAAGATATCTCATTATGATATGCAATTATTCCAAAATATGGAATATTCCGTTATCCAAAATACCCCTGGTCCCAAGCATTTTGGATATCGGAGACTCAAGCTGTAATACCTGTACATTGGGCCTCCGATAGAACACAGAGGTCAGTGTTGCTTATAGCCATTTGGTGAACAACATTAACGCTTTACGTGTTTCAGGGAATGGCGTTCACACTACAGGAAAGACAGATCCTGGGACTACAAGGCCTATTACCTTCCAAAATAGAGACTCAGGACATTCAGGCTGCGAGATTCCACAAGAACCTGAGTAAGATGGCGGATCCCCTGGAAAAGTATGTTCTCTTGTTGTTGTGGTGTTTAATCTCTAATCCAAACACTGGATGGGGGGAGTGATCGTCGCCATAAAGGTCTTTATGTCCATTATTCATTTCTGGGTTCTAGGTACATCTACATAATGGGGATTCAGGAGAGAAATGAGAAGCTATTCTACCGGATATTACTGGATGACATAGAAAGGTTAATGCCGATCGTCTACACCCCCACTGTGGGACTGGCCTGCTCGCAATACGGTCATATATTCCGAAGGCCGAAGTAAGTGAATTATATAATGTGTTCCAATAAAAATAAACACCGCAGTATAAATATTTCAAAGTGGACCTTTCTAATATTTACTGTGTGTTAATATTTTATAGACTTTGATCAATTCTCATTTTAAATTCTCCTAATTTTGTTTTAAAATAAAAAACTAAATTTACCATTCTTCAAATAGTGAGGGAAGGGGAACTGGACTGCACACCTATTTGTAAACATAAGAGGTGCTACCATGCTGAGACTTGTAGTGCCACACAGAAAAAAAGGAAAATGCAGGTGCACACTCGAAGCACTAAGAATAATGATGATCAGTACAATTATCATAAACTCTTCAATTTAACATGGAGTACAAATGAGGTTCTTAGCACATGTTTGGCTAAAAATGCAAGTCCACCTACAGATGGGTCCACATACATCTAGCCTCTTCGCGCCTTAAACAGCCATTCTAGTCGTGCCATGCCATGGCGTGAATCGTTAGTGCCCAGCGTCTTTGTGCGTCTTTTTACTTTCAAATGCGTCTTATTTGCATTACGATATGCATGATATGCAGCATGATTATGTTCTGTGAGCGAGTGCGGGTGTATCTGCAGGCCCGGTGACAAGGAGGGGGCAAAAAGGACACTTGTACCGGGCCCCGAGATTCTGAGGGGTCCCGAACCCTCAGGAATTTCGTGAGCCCAGTTCATGTGTTCCCCTTGCCTCTGCAGACAGCTACCTGCTGTGTAAGCAGGGCACCCGTCATGATTGCGGCTATATGCTCCCGAGTCCCGACTAGTCCCGGCAAACACAGGGAGGCCGGACCAGCGCAGCATGCGTGATGTCATGACGTTGCACCACTGAGTCAGACCGAGGAGCCGCCAGGTGTGAGAGCCGCCAGAGAAGCCTGAAAAATACAGGCAATCGCAGCAGGTAAGTGGAGGCCTAGCTGGGCTAGAGTCTCACGGGCCGGGTGGTGGGGCGCTACAGATGAAGGGGATGGCAGGCACGGGCTGGGGGGGACATGTGACGGGCTGGGGCAGAGGGGGACATGTGACAGTCTGGGGCAGAGGGGGACATGTGACAGTCTGGGGCAGAGGGGGACATGTGACAGTCTGGGGCAGAGGGGGACATGTGACAGACACAGGGGCTGGGAAGAGGGCTGTGTGTGACTGGCTTGGATAAGGACAAGGAGAGGGTATAGGGGGCCCCAAAAACATGAGTGTACCGGGCCCCAAGATTTCTGTTGCCGACCCTGTGTATCTGTATACGACACGCTACATTGCAGTGTCAGTGGCTGTGACACTGTAACGTAGCGTTTTGCATGCAGATACACCCGCAGTCGCACACAGAACATAGGCATGCTGCATATCGCTTTACTCAGAAGAAGCTGCTTGTGCTAACTAATCGCATCGCTGTCCATTTGAAGGTAAAAAGATGCATGAAAAGATGCTCAGCGTTATGAGTCACACTAAGCTCCCGCGGTGTGTGGCGCGACTTGTAGCGGCACAAAGGATAGATATATGTTGGGCACATCTGTACCACGTCACAGTGACCTCATGAGGTGGGTCCCTAACATTCCTAAGGTTCAAGTCCAGAACATGGGACCCCCCCCAGGCCAATACAACTAAACCCCTCCAGAACACCACCAGTGAGAGAGGGGCATCCATGTCCAGCTCTCCTCCCATCTCGACGACCCTGCTGACCCCCCCCCCCCATCTTTAGGTAGGGCAAATGCATGCATTGGGTCTGTAACTTACGCCGCTGCTACCACCTCAACAATGCTTCTGTGGTAGCTCACCCAAGAGCAAGGCCAGATGAAATGGGGGGAGTGGGGGGCAGTTGTCCTGGGTCACCCACACAGGGTCGATGTGACACTGCCGAGAGCAGGTGTCCAACGGCGCATGTTCCCGGGTGGAGGCTCAGCAGCCACTGCTGTTCTACTGTATGCAGCAGCGCAGTCAGTTCTGCTGCATCAGCTTTCTATGGGGGAGAGGGGCTGCCTTCATACTAGTGCATGCAGGGGGTGCCAATTTGGCAAGCCCCGCCCCATGTCACTGGGCCCTAATGAACGGGCCACTTTTGCAACCTATACCTGCAGCTGCTGCATAAAGTGTGTTATTGTGTATATGTGTTAGTGTGTGTATACTGTTTACGTGTGAGTGTGTATGTTTTATATATGTCTAAATATTTATATTTAAAAACAGCCTCCCAGAAAACCCTGCACTTGCCCTTGTCTTCACGTGGCTGGGGGGAGGGGGCGCTAGGCTCTGTGTGGGGGTGTCAGAGGAATAAGTGGGTAGGCTCCGTGTGGCTTGGAAGGGGCCCCCACAACTTTGTTGCCCTGGGGCCCCAACAACCTTTAATCCAGCCCTGCCCAAGAGAGATTGGAGCGCAATAAGTAATTATACTCGGACGCCGTATCAAGACTGTTGGAAGAGTACCTTGTGCATTATATATGATCAGGGCCGTAGCCAGGGTAGTGCGGCCGGTGCCATCGCATAGGGCACCACAGGTCAGGGGACGCTGTTTGGGCCTGTCAAATTTCTGTTTATTATCATTCTTGCTTGTAGCTTCCTCTTGTTTCATCCCCAGCATCTCCTGGCCTCTCCTATCTCTTCCCTGGCCCTTCCCCATGAGGCCATGGCCCTTTTTTTGGGTGCATTATGTCCCTTTGAAAAATGAGGGGGCGCCAATGCTCTTTCTGGCACAGGGCACCAAAAAGTCTAATTACGGCTCTGTGTATGATCCAACAACAACCAGGTCCCTCACTGGTGCCTTCTCCCAGGTGAGCATCTTACATATTTCCATGCTGTGTAAATGGACTCATGCCCACTCCTGGGTGGCCTTCTGACCTGTAAGTAGGAGGAAGCTGCAGGAGACCTGGGAGCGTTTGCATATAGCGCAGTGTACTGTATATTCTATCCCGGGTGGAGAGAGCCTGAGGGACGGAGTCCAGTAAAGTGGCACACAGCAGCTTGCAGCTGATCACTACCCAACGTCTGATGTTCTTCTTAGTCACCAATAAGAAAAAAAACAACCCCATAAAGTATTAATAGGTTAAGTTATGATGAGCCTGATTCATCGGTGGACACAAGTGGCGGTCGCCCATCTGCGACTTTATGCAAACGACGCTACAAACTCCTTCTATTGTGTACATCCATACGGCCGAATGTGGCAGGACTGGGATGGTCACTGTCTATACATGAAGTCATACATTAGATGCTACCATTGGTCGCATTATCAAAACTTGCACCAGCCTCATGGCAAGTGCAGTCTTTCCATCCGTGTGTGGCCTCCTATGTGAGTTGTGGAGTCTGTGTGCGCAGCATGCCCATAAAATAGATCATCTCCGTGCGCTCTCTAATACGCCTCCTTGTCTCCGCCACATTTTCACTACATTTCTCCCTACCTTCACCTGAAATTTCTGCCTGCTACTCTGTATGGACACAATCTGGCCGCTTGCACAGTAGCTAAAAATCTCTCATCTACGCCCAATATCGGCAGTGCTTGTACCTCTAAATCCGACCCCCTGCGTCTCCTCTCCCCTTCCTGCCACCTTGGCTTCCTCATGGTTCTTCATACACCTTCCTTGTCAGACATGGAACCTCGGGAGGCTGTTGTTAACCCGGCGGCATTACCGATGCCTAAAGCCCAACACGGGACTTAAGATAGGAGTTGATATTTAGACGCCTATCTTAATCCCGACACTGGAAGACACAGACACCGGACTCTTAGCCGCGGGGGGAGGGGGTTAGGTTTAGTCACCCCTGGAGGCATTTAGGGTTAGACACCCCCTGGGGAGGGTTATGGTTAGGCGCCACTGGGGGGGTTAGGGTTGAACAGCCGCCGGTATTTCAATCCCATTCCAGAACCTCTACTTGTTTGACATCCTTACTAGAGGGGTAATGTGCTGTAACTGTTATCTGTTTAATATAAAACTATTGACACATGAAACAGTGACTTAGAATAAGTTATTGGCTTCTAGCGCTGGTTTTAAAATGTAAATATATCTTCTTTTTATTCCATTTATAGGGGGCTGTATATTTCTATCTACGACAAAGGACATATCCGATCTATTCTAGAGAACTGGCCTGAGACTGACGTCAAGGTAATGAGTGCTTACAATATCTATTTTAAGAGCATGTAGATCAGAGATGAATGACGTTTTCAAAATTGTTCTTTGAAATATTAATTTGTTATATATGTGGCTGCTTACTTACTTCTTACGCCGGCGTCATTTTGTTTTAAAGTGTTCCCAGTCTTCTCCCAACCACACCATGTAGCAGATTGGCCATCGTTCTCATTCTCATCATCCCAGCTATATTTACAAATACAGCGCCCGAATCAGAGATGATGTTTAGGGGTCTCTGATGGTTTTTTGGGGTCTGCGCCCACGTTCTCACTCACAGACCACACACACACACACACACACACACACACACACTAATCCGCAGCATGATTGACACACTGCGCCAATTGGCGGGCAGAGCGAGGCCTGCCTGGTCGCCATTATCAGAAATGGACTCCGGCACTTGGCCTCTTGCGTGATAGGCATCGATGGCGATAGTGATGTCTGTCGCAGTCTGCTGGGATCACAAATGCAGCAAGGTGATGTCTGACACCTCCTTCTGCGTTTGCATCTGAGATGGACGGATTTGCACATCCGTCTGTGTGCAGCTGTGTAACCCGTCTATCTCTGAATCAGGCGTACAGTCCGAAATACCAATATACGGAATGGTAAAAGAAACAAACATACATAAATACATACATACATTGACCCATGTTTACTAGGGACCAGGTTGGAATTTGATCAGAGAGGCAAGCCATGTGTTTCCCTTTTTAACACACAATGACAGACTCAAAGAAACTCTTCCTAAGCACAATTACCATGCAGGTAAAAAGAATAGTACTCGCTGGGTACACACCTAAAGATTTTCTGTTGAACCATCCAACTAGTTGATTGGTTGGAATGAAAATCTGGTAACGTATGGGAGTAACTGATGATCAGCAGTTTGCTCCTAAATGCCAGAAAACAGATATAAATGGTCGTCAGACAAGTTTGTTGAATGTTTGATGTAAACAAATTGTTCAAACAACAGTTTTTGTCCATTTTCCGGCGTTTGGGAGCAAATTGCTGATTGTCATTTACTTTCATACCTTACCAGATTTTCATTCCAACCAACTGGTTGGACAGAAAATCTTTTACGTGTCTACCCAACTTTAGGGGCATATGTATCAAAGCTTGATGTGAGATACAATTGTGAAATATATATCACCAACCAATCAGCTCCAAACTATAATTTCTTAAACACAGCCTGCAAAATGTAAGTTAGAAGCTGATTGGTGATGTATATCTCACAATTTTTTCTCACATCAAGCTCTGATACATATGTCCCATAATCGGAGAGCTCAATACCAAAAGTAAGTGTAAACTTTACAGGTAAACCAAACTTTAACATTCACATAGGTATCACCCAGAGTTTAGAGATTAGCATTTGCTTATAAATCAAACCATTCACTTTTAGCATGAGACACATTTTACCTGCACAACATGAGAATAACAGTATCGCTATATCATAAAAAATGAATTATTAGCATGCAATCCATTTTCTTTAGCATACAATTAAGCAAGCAAAGAGGTCACATGGCAACAACATTACCAACATGTTGCATTTAATACATTTCTCTTAGCATATAAATAAAATATAAATAGCACTGATGGTTTACCAGTATATTACACCGATACACCCGTATAGCAGGCCACAATTACATTTAAACTAAATTAAAACAGGGGATCAATATCACAATACTGTACTTAATACCCTAATTACTGGGCCACTGCAATGAAAAGGAAAAATAAGTGGGGAGTGATAATGAGACCCCAGACCACCTATGGCACTCGCAGGCACTAGTCTCCCCCTCTAGCTACGCAGTGCTTTGTCCCACTACAAGGGGGCCCACTAGACATGGCATTGATAAAGAGGGGTGGGTGAGGGGTAATCGCGGTCTCGCCACCTTACAGCGGCTCTTCTGCCACCTCCCGACATCCAGTAGCCGCCCATGATGCAGAGCACCGCGCCAGGCTACGCTACCACATAATGTACTAAAGGATAAATGCTGTAAAAAAAAAAAACATTTTCGGGGTTGTACCGTATTTTCCGTGTGTGTCATCACCTGGCCGCCGGCTCTCCGATGCGGAGGGTAATGCCAGCAAAAGCTGCCGTTACCCTATAGAAGCCTATAGGCTTCTACCGCATCGCGCTGGTATGAGGGATCCGATCAGATCCCTCCCAGCATGCACCGTGGCCGCCGTGTCAGTCTGCGCATGTGCAGATGGACACCCAGGTCATAAACCCGGAAGTCCACGGCGAAGAGCGGGTCGCAAAGGACAGCTCTTATCGGAAGAGCCGTTCTTTGCGGTACTGATCGCATATATTAGTACATATGCGATCAGTAGGAATGCGGTGATTGGCAGTAAGTAGCACCAAATGTTAGTACATCCCGGCCCAGAGCTCCTCCTCAGCAGGACCACTGGCGGCAATCTTCTTCTCTCTTCATGGAAGGGTCCGGCTGCAGTAAGGCAGGCTCGGTGGGGTCCTCTTCTCCCAGCAGTGCCTGGTCAAAGCAGACAGGCTCCTCTCCGGCAGCTCCAGCAGTCAAGTCCCGTCCTCTAGCGCTCCGACACCAGCGCAGGTCCTCCCAGCGGCAGATCCTTTCAGCACAGTCTGTGACAGCAGGGCACCCCCGTGGTCCTGGCAGCCAAGCAATCCAGGGGCAACAACCACACTTGCGGAAGCAGTCTCCCCAGGAGGTCCCCGCGTCGACCACCACAGCCGGGAAGCATTCACTGCGGCAGCACCACGTCCTCCGCCACAGCCACTGACCTCCCGCTTGACCCGCTCCACACTTGCTGCACTGCTGATGGTAGCCTTATCAGCTAAGGCACACACAGCACAACGGCTGGCGACATCCTCCTCCAACACTTCCCCTTCAGGTAACACTCGCTCTCCCTTGCAGCTACATAAGAGTTGCTGCACAGTATTTTCCCATATGTGGAGCCCAGGGGCGTCTTTAAGAGAGGAGGGGGCCTGTGTGCACTCCCTGTGCGGGGCCCCCTCCTCTCTCCTCGGTGGCTGGCAGCCGACTGATGCGGCTGGCCAGCCACCGGCAGCCATTTTTCCGGTGTTCTGAGCAGTAGTGACACCCGACATGGGACCACAGACAGGTAAGTTTAAAAAAATATGGGTGCAGTGTGTGCGGTGGGGGCCCCCCTGGACCCAGGGGCTCGTGTGCCCCACATACACTGCACCCATAATGCTCTGCTGCCACTTTTATTAAGTTCCCTGGCGGGTCTGCTTTTCTCCGCTGGGTTCTCAGTCCTGACTGTAAAAGTCTGCTCCTGAACCCTTTACCCCGCAACTCAGGCCACCAATCCACATCAGGGCTTAATTTCTGTGTTGTGGTCCGCAGGGTCCAGTCTGCCCATCCCAGTCAAACTCAGTACAGCCAGGCTGGAGGGGGTCATACTAAGTACACAGCCTGCACTATAGGGCTTAATGAGGCATCTAATAATGGGGGAAAAAATGTATTGGGGCTGCAGTACATCTAAGTGAGCCCCTAACTAGCTAAGGGGTGACCCCCTAACTATGGGGGTACCACATACATAACATAGCACCACCACAATCTGCCACAAAACTGGATTTGGCCAGAATTGCACTGGTTTTGCTCATCGCTGCCATTTTCCAAAAATCCTACATCAGCATCTGTCCAATCAGAATCCTTTGAAGTTGAGTTTTACGATGCACTGTCACTTTGACCAAATTACAGTTTTTATTATTTGGCTATATTAAATTTTGTTTGTTTTTGAAATGGAAAATTATAATGAAGTTTCTCTTTTTTAATTCATTAGATGTACGGTACTTGTCTCTTTAGAATCGTGATGGTGTGACGCGTTTTACTGATTGTAAGACTGATGTGTTTCTCTTCCAGGCAGTGGTGGTGACAGACGGAGAAAGGATATTGGGTCTTGGTGACCTTGGGGTGTATGGAATGGGCATTCCTGTAGGGAAACTGTGTTTGTATACAGCGTGTGCTGGCATAAGGCCTCAGAAATGCCTCCCGGTGGTCATCGATGTTGGCACTGATAATCCAGTAAGGGTTTAAAATTATTTTTTTATTTAACCTTAAAAACTTGTGAAGGAATCTATAGATTACCCCGTGCATTAAGCCACAGAGGGTACACTTAATGCAGGTTTTTCCTTGCAGCTCCCCAGGCTCACCCAGCGGAGCTTAACGCGTGGTGTTGCGGTCAAATGCATTTATGTTTTTGCATGCAGTGTGTGTGTGTGTGTGTGTGTGTGTGTGTGTGTGTGTGTGTGTGTGTGTGTCACAAATACTGAGCAGCTTCATTTCATTGTTTTACTGCAATTTAGATTTCAGTTAGTACACAACATTCCCAATTTAAATCTCTCCGCACATTCTGCATCTGCCTCCCCCTGCAGTGACAAGGTGCAAAGGAACTCCTTTGAGAGAGAAAAATTGTGAAGAACTTTAACTAGGTCATCTTGATTGTCACTTTCTTTCTTTTACATTAACCTTACCTTTGTATTACAATAGATTATAATTTATAACATTATGATCTGTCTCAATTGAATTTATACAAAGGGGCTTTTAATCTATGTAGAAATAATGGATCTCTTTCTTCTACAGGGTCCACAGGATCTACCTTATGGTATGTAGTTGGAGAGATCCACTGCACCAAACAGCTTCAGCTTTGAAGCTCCCAGCATGCACTGGTCCTCCTCCCTATATACCCCGCCCATTTTTGTTTGGTGCGCACCTGTTTTAACAGCAGCCAGCCAGCAAACTAACAGACTTTGGCTCGCTGGTTGTGTACGACTTTTTCTCAGGTCTACACACAGGCTGATCTCCCTGTCCCAAACAAGGTGACGGCACATTCTACTCGGTCTGTGGGACCATCTTTGGCGGTTAGACATGGCGCCTCGGCTGAACAGCTGTGCAAGACAGTCTTCCATACATACCTTTATCAAATTCTATGCATTTGATACTTTTTCCTCCCAGGATGCTTCCTTTGGGCGGCGGATTCTCCCCTCTGCGCAGGAGCATCCCTACCCTTAAGGGAACTGCTTTAGGACGTCCCCAAGGTAGATCCTATGGACGCTGAAGAAGAAAATAAGAGTTATTTTATAACATACCTCAGTTAACTATTTTTCTTTTCAGGTCCATATGGTCCACAGGGTACCCACCCTGATGCACCTGGCCTCAGTTGGGATCTGTTCTTTTGCTTTTTTGTATCACTGATTCCCTCTTCGTATTTTGAGTGTTTCTTGTGTACATTGTACTTCCTTCTCCACTTTCCGTCTCTTGCCGTTGGGCCTATTTATAATCTGAATGTCTGTGGCTGGGGGCGGGGTATATAGGGAGGAGGACCAGTGCATGCTGGGAGCTTTAAAGCTGTAGCTGTTTGGTGCAGTGGATCTCTCCAACTACATACCCCAAGATAGATCCTGTGGACCCTATGGACCTCAAAGAAAAAGAGTTAACTGAGGTATGTTATACCATAACTCTTATTTTTGCAAGCGCAACTCCAAACCTGGTTGCACCATTGGTTATATTCTGTACTATAGTGCATCTGACAGGTAACTGAATATAAACACAAAGGGGCGATTCAATTGTTGCGTTTGCGGCGATAATTGAGCACCCAGTTTTGCAATTCGATTGTTCTGAGCGCTCATTATCGTCCGCTTCACGCCCTATTGGACCGTGTTTAGGCATGTAAAACGGCTAAACCCGACTAAAGTCCTGGTTATGGTGCCCTAACCACGGGTTCCTAGCACATTTTTGTGAGCAGAAATGGCGGCACAGGCGACTATCATGCTAAGATGGAGCAACAGTTGAATTGTTCCGTCGGGTGCCTTTAAAAAAAAATAGCCCCCGGCTAAATAATTGAAATGCCCCCAATAAGTCTTTACAGGACAGGCACAGAATGAGCAACGAATAGAGGCTCGGTCTCAGTGTCTCTCTAATCATATTACACATCTGCAACCTACAAGTCTTTTCCCACTTGCCCGAATGCTTCTCTTGCACCCCACAATGCCACCATGTGTAAGCCTCCGGTACTACAGGGTTCATATGCTTCAATAGGAAGCCATACCCAGGGGTTTCGCATACCCAGAATTTTTCCTAACACATCACTGTATTCAAAACACCCTAGGTCTACTAAGAGCCAATTCTGTGATTGCATCCATATGTGTTTGATCTTGTGTTTTGTTCTTTACCCTCACTTTACCACATGCCGCCTTATGTGTGCTAATATTAACCAATCACTTTCGCATATCAGAAGCAACAAACATTGCACCTACTGTCCTAAAAAGATTCCCATTCAAACCCAGGGATATCAATAGTTCTGTGAATATTGCTTTTGCTAAGAAGCAGTCCCTGGCGTGCACTAATGAGTATAAAATAGTGCGCATTACGCAGCTTGCCAGCTGCTAACTCCATTATTTACTTTAATAGGCATTATTAAAAGATCCGTTTTATATGGGACTTTACCAGAAGAGGGACCGTACTTCGCTATATGATGATCTTATAGACGAATTCATGGACGCTGTTACAGACCGGTATGGAAATGCTGTCATTTGTGTAGTATTTGCTGTTTCAGCCTGATATCCCTTTATTTTGAAACAATACAGTGTATCCAGAAAGTATTCACAGCGCTTCACTTTTTCCACATTTTGTTATGTTACAGCCTTATTCCAAAATGGAATAAATTCATTTTTGTCCTCAGAATTATACACACCCCATAATGACAACGTGTAAAAAGTTTTTTTGAGATTTTTGCAAATGTAATTTAAAAATACAAAAACTAAGAAATCACATGTACATAAGTATTCACAGCCTTTGCCATGAAGCTCAAACTTGAGCTCAGGTGCATCCTGTTTCCACTGATCATCCTTGAGATGTTGCTACAGCTTAATTGGAGTCCACCTGTGGTAAATTCAGTTGATTGGACATGATTTTGAAAGGCATACACCCATCTATATAAGGTCCCACACTTGACAGTGCATGTCAGAGCACAAACCAAGCATGAAGTCCAAGGAATTCTCTGTAGACGTCTGAGACAGGATTGTCTCGAGGCACAAATCTGGGGAAGGGTACAGAAAAATATCTGCTGCTTTGAAGGTCCCAATGAGCACAGTGGCCTCTATCATCCATAAATGGAAGAAGTTCGGAAACACCAGGACTCTTCCTAGAGTTGGCCGGCCGTCTAAACTGAGCGATCGTGGGAGAAGGGCCCTAGTCAGGGAGGTGACCAAGAACCCGATGGTCCCTCTGTCACAGCTACAGCATTCCTCTGTGGAGAGAAGAGAACCTTCCAGAAGGACAACCATCTCTGTAGCAATCCACCAATCAGGCCTGTATGGTAGAGTGGCCAGACGGAAGCCACTCCTTAGTAAAAAGCACATGGCAGCCTGCCTGGAGTTTGCCAAAAAGCACCTGAAGGACTCTCAGACCATGAGAAACAAAATTCTCTGGTCTGATGAGACAAAGATTGAACTCTTTGGCGTCAATGCCAGGCGTTTTGATTGGAGGAAACCAGGCAGTGCTCATCACCAGGCCAATACCATCCCTACAGTGAAGTATGTTGGTGGCAGCATCATGCTGTGGGGCTGTTTTTCAGCAGCAGGAACTGGGATACTAGTCAGGATAGAGGGAAAGATGAATGCAGCAATGTACAGAGACATCTTGGATGAAAACCTGCTCCAGAGCGCTCTTGATCTCAGACTGGGGTGACTGTTCATCTTTCAGCAGGACAATGACCCTAAGCACACAGCCAAGATATCAAAGGAGTGGCTTCAGGACAACTCTGTGAATGTCCTTGAGTGGCCCAGTCTTGAATCTGATTGAACATCTCTTTAGAGATCTGAAAATGGCTGTGCACCGACGCTTCCCATCCAACCTGATGGAGCTAGAGAGGTGCCGCAAAGAGGAATGGGCGAAACTGCTCAAAGATAGGTGTGCCAAGCTTGTGGCATCATATTCAAAAAGACTTGAGGCTGTGATTGCTGCCAAAGGTGCATCAACAAAGTATTGAGCAAAGGCTGTGATTTCTTTTTTTTTTTTTTTTTTTTTTTTATTATTATTATTATTATTATTATTATTATTATTAAATTTGAAAAAATCTCAAAAAAAACCTTTTTACACGTTGTCATTATGGGGTATTGTGTGTAGAATTTTGAGGACAAAAATGAATTTATTCCATTTTGGAATAAGGCTGTAACATAAAAAAATTTTTGGAAAAACTGAAGCACTGTGAATACTTTCCGGATGCGCTGTATGTATTATGGGTCCAGGCTGTATTTGGATTGCATGGTGTGCCAGACACTGCAGGTGAAATTAGTTATTGTGCTCCCCCCTCCCCTTCACCCTACCCTATTCCCTCTGCCCAACATCCCCCACTTAATTATCTTTCTGGAGATAAATATTGATTGGTAAAGACTCAGGGGCATATTCAAATAGGTGCGAAAAGTCCTGTACTTTTCGCATGCCAATCTTTTTGCTGACCTAAATGCTCTCAATAGCTGCTAATTAGCGTCTTTGCAAAAGTGGTGAAGATTCTGAAGAATATCATTATTCAGATTTTTTTGGTAAAAATAAGTAGGGGTACATGAATATGGGTGTAAGCATATTTTAAAGTTGCTAAAGTGAAGTTTTAAAAACCGTAAAAAATCCACCTGCAAACTTAAAAACACCTGGGGCATACTTGGGGACCCCCCTGGAGTTTATTTCGCTAGTTTTTAAGTTTATCCCCCAACTTTGTACTTTTTCGCCCCCTTTTTCAAAGTAATTTTTTGGGGTGTTAAGTTTTCTTCTTTTTTTTTTTTTTTTTTTTAATCTTTTTTTGACACCATTACCTTTTGAGGGGCTGTTCCAAGGGTACAGGGTGGTTCCCGCAAGTTTGCACCCCCAAAACCCCAATTCTGCACTCTTTTCCGCCAGCTTTCATAGGCAAATCTTTTTCGCCTTTTCCAATGCATTGACTTTCCGCACCGGCGAAAAGTCTTTAGACTTGAAAACGGGGATGCCTGTGAGTGACTGGCAGGAGGCGCTTCCAATAGAAAGCCACCTCCAGTCACGGACTGCACTGACTACATTGAAGTGGAGGATTTTACTGGGGGGGTTGCAGCCTCGCAGCCCTTAGGTTAAATCCGCCACTGGTCCATTGTCAGTTTGGAATGTAGTTGACATCCCGACCGCCAGCATCCCAACGGTAAATATTGGGGTAAGGGGGAGTGTTGGGGTTAGTCACTAGGGGGAGGGTTAGGGTTAGGCTGCAGGGGGGGTGGGGGGAGGTTAGGTTTAGGATACTTACCGGCAGGTGTAGGTATCCTAACCCTGTTGGGATGCCAGTGTTGAGATCCTGACCACCAGGATTCCGAGTGCTGGCATTCTGTACCCAACCTGTCATTTGCTCCCATACGTTACCAGATTGTCATTCCAACCAGTCATGAAGTTGGATGGTTGGACTGATCATCCTAACCTGCATGCCAGCTTCAGTGACCAGTACGGTAAACAAGCACTAAGAAACAGAAACGACTCAGACTACTGCACTGCCCCACAGTGATGTGTGGCCTCCAGGAATTCCAGACCTAGAACGTGTTGGTATGGGAGTAACCTATAGGTTATGTTTTTTTTCTAGATATGGTCAGAACACGCTTATTCAGTTTGAGGACTTCGGAAACCACAACGCCTTCAGGTTTTTGAGGAAGTACCGAGAAAAATATTGCACTTTCAATGATGACATTCAAGGTACATCTGTGTGTAAAAATGTATCCGTATGTATATTATATAAAATGTGTGTAGTTTTTGTGCATGTTCACTAGTAAAGAGTTCATTGTAGAAATGTTTCTCACTGTGTCCTCTGGTTTCTGTAGGCACGGCCTCCGTGGCACTGGCTGGACTCCTGACCACGCAGAACGTGATTGGTAAACCTATTACGGAGCAGAGGGTTCTCTTCCTTGGGGCAGGAGAGGTCCGTAATGGTTTATACTTCTAGTTTACACTGAAAAAAAAAATCAGATTTTGTTGTGTCTGCAGAAAATACATACATAAGGCCTCAGTTATGAGCGTACATTATTGATGTCTACTCTAATACAGGCCCCGTATGTTTGCCGGTTTTCTTGATAGCTGTGTGGTTTTATTATATATACAATATGTTCATAGTAAACAAATAGTAAACAGGAATTGGGAATGCGGTTTTATCACCTACTTTAGCAGCCGCAAGAAGAGAAGTGCGTCTATTGTGTTGTCAGCGCACACAGAATAAGAATTGGGGCAACCTTACGTGGGTCAGTCTTGTGTGATTCATGGACTGCGTACACCACTTTTATCTAACATATTATACCGTACTGCGCAGGCGGCTCTGGGCATCGCAAACCTCATCGTCATGGCAATGATGGAGAACGGCATTTCAGCGGAGGCGGCGCGGGAGAGGATCTGGATGTTTGACAAATTTGGATTATTGGTGCAGGTGAATATTGTGGCATCACGTTATTGGTGAGACCGCTGTAGATACATGTATGCATGCCATAGTATGCCACACACAGCACGTAGTAAAGTAAGAAATTATTAGTTTACTGTCATTTTCAACCAGTTGTTTTTTTTTTTTTAGGGAAAAACATGTCTGTACCTATGTGCATCCCCTGTAGCCATTTGTAATCCAGATGAATTATACATTAATATATAGACTGTGCACTTTATTGTCCCAGACCGAGCACTCTATAGGCACGCACAAGGTACACATTGTTCCCCCTCAATAAGACATGCTCTCAATACAATATAATACAATACAATACAAAGGTGAATTTATACAATATAGAACATGTGAGTGGATGGTAGCATACATGAGGTTTCTTCTTCAGGGTCCATAGTGTCCACAGTATCTACCTTGGGGTATGTAGTTTGAGTAATCCATTGCACCAAACAGCTTACAGCTTTGACTCTCCCAGCATACATAGGGCCACCTTCCTATATACCCCACCCCCAGCCACAGGCATTTTTTGTGTGGTGCGTGGCAAGTATCCAGACGCACCGGTTTAAACAGGCAGTCCCAGGCTTTTCTTTTTTTGATTTACCAGCATACCCATGCTGTCAAAATCGCAGCTTAGGGGAGATGGGCGCTCCACCGACCGCTCCTCCCCAACCCAGACGCAACTTCTGGTTGCGGATTCCAGCGTCTGGTTTGCTACGTCTGACCACCTCATGTGTGAGACACTCACAAGTCCACCTTGGGTGCACTGCTGAAAGCTGTTGGTCTCCGAGGTTAGGTCTGTCTCCCTGTATACCTCTTCCCTGGGTCAGGTATATAGCACTCTATATCCTACCAATACCCCTGAGGGGCTGGTCAGTTGATTCAGAGTCCATTTGCATTAGCATTTTAATGTATTTATGCATTGTATGTGACTGTAATGCTAGCTGCTGTATTTATACTGCCTTTTGGTTTTCAAAACTGTCAGATATATCTATCACTGTGTTTCTCCTCTTCCCTCTGAATGGTGCGTGTTGTTTTTAATTTGTGAAAGAGGTCACATTTCATTTATACTTTATACTTTATACCTGTTACACATTGCCATGTCTAAGGGTAAAGGAGAGAAGGATGAGCCTCCAGTGTAAATCCTGTTTGGCAGGCCTGTCTGAGCAGGATTTTGTGCAAGATGGGTTGTGTAGTGTCTGTTGTAAACAGCCACCTTTCTACTTCAGGGTCCATAGGGTATCCACAGGATACCTTGGGGTATAGGCGATGACGGCAGACATCCAGGCACCACAGAGTTAAATTTTCAGCCTCCCTGGCTGTGGCTGCACAACTAGAGTGCTCCAGCATAGGACAGTCAGTATTGACGTCCATGCTGTCACTCCTACACCCCGCCGGTACAAGAACGCCGGTACCGATCCGGGGATGCTGGTAGGTAGCTGGGGTCACAGCTAGCGGTGATCCCCGGCTACCTGGACTGTGGCCGGATGCACGGGGAACAAGGTAAGCGGCGGGGTCCCGCGGTGGGCACCCGCCGGTAACACAGTCCTGTTTGGTCCCCAGGCAGGGGGCTCCCTGGGGACCGGCTGCGCGTGGGGCCAGGTACTGATCCTGCGCCTTCCACTAGACCACCAGGGACAGCGGGCCGCAGCATGTGCGGTACAGCGCGGCATCCCAGGGGTTGATAGCACGCCAGGGGAGAACGCCTTCCCTGTCTCACAGCCGGTGTCTCCCCCGCTGCACAGTGCCATTCCACAGCGGTCTGAGCGGGCTGTGTCAGCGCTCCTCCCCCGGGCCCTGCCTTCTCTCTGCTCCTCGGTGGCCATTTTCTCACTACATGTGCTTGGGATGGCAAACGCTGCTGGAAGCTGATACAGATGCCATTGCGGTCCGGGTCCCCCGCATACCTCTCCTTCAATTAAGGCCAGTGTATGCAGCACTGTTTCCTACCAGGCTCTGGTCTGTGTAGTTGATCGCAGTGCCTGTAATGCAGGATGTTATCTGTGCATTGTATGTGACTTAAATGCTAGCGCTGTTTGCCTGTACTTTCATTTCTGACTGTCAGCCTTTTCCTATCCCTGTTCTTCTGCTACAGCCCTTGCGGTGCGGTGTCGCAGGGTGTTTATTACCTCACAGTAAACGTGGTTTTTCTGTGTGGGAGGTCACATACGCTCCGTTCACACTCCTCATGTCGGAAAGCGAACGAAGATATCCTCTTCCAGCTATAATGTACTGATATCAGGTGCAGTTAGCGGAGGGATATGTAGACGCTGAGGGTTTATGGAGGGCATGTTGTATTATATATCACGCCCCATTTCTGTCACTGTGCCTGCACAAAAAAGGGGACCGCCCTCGGCTGGCTAAGATGCTTACAGCCTTTGTGGGCAACGCCCCCTGCGTTTCCCAAGGGGTTATCGCAGCCTGTGGTGGTCTCATCACATGCAGGGGTCCTCTGGACAGTTGACGGTACCCCAGTGTATCCTGTTTTTCACCCCCCCGGGTCTCGCAGGAGCCTGTGTGGGTGAATTTATTGTCCAAATGGTATAGCACCTGATGGACGTTTTACAGGGGAAGTCACCATTTCGGCCTTCTAAACGGCCTTTCGGGTCTCAGACGGGTAAAGACATGACTTCTGATGACGGTGACATTATTGACTTTTTCAGACACGAGCCCCTTAGTGCAAAGGAGGCGTAGTCTGGGTCTAAAGTCTATATACCTGGCTTTCTACGGGCAGTCCGTGCGGCTTTGGTTATTACATATCCCCCGTGGCTAAATCCAAATATGCCTTCTTTAAGGATATGGGTGTTGCCACTGTAATTCCTCTATTTGGTCAGGTGGATCATTTAGAGGAGGCGTGGAAAATCCGGGCAAGCGGTTCCAGCCTCAAAAACGGTTGACCTTTTGCATACCCCTTTTGCAGATAATTACATTTCCAAATGGGAGTTACCTTTACGGGTAGATTCTCATGTTACACGCCTAGTGAGGAGTGCTACGTTGCCCATGCCCTCCAGGTCCTCTTTGAAGGAGGTTCCAGATTGCAAGGTGCAAATATATCTAAAATCCAATATTCCCTTGCTGGAGGGGCTTCCAGGCCGGCTATGGCCGTGTGCTGGGGGGCCAGAGCCATGGAACACTGAGTAGGTAACTGGATCTCTGCACACTGACTCTCCAGCAGAGCAGGTGGATAGTGGCAAATTCTCAGAGACTTTGCCACGTTCATAATGAGACGGTCTTACATATAGCCTACTCCTTTCCAGAATCTCCTCGGCAGCAGTAGCGGCTTGCCGCTCCCTGTGGTTGCGCTCTTGGAAAGCGGACGCAGATTCCATTTGGAATGCTTTGCCTTTTACGGGACAAGTCCTGTTTGGCCCTCGTCTGGACGCAATTGTGGCCCTGCAGGCAGCAGCTACGTCTGCGTGTCTGCCATCAGCTACAGTCCCATCAGGGTCTGGGACTTTGTCTTTTCGGCCCTGTGAGGCCAGGGTAAGTCTAAAATACAGCTTTCCAAGACAGTCAGTAGCCAGGAAATCTGCTCAGCCATAAGAACAGGCTTGGAGTACAAGACGTCCTACTCTCAAGTTGGACTATAAGCCTTCAGCCTCACGGGACGGGCCTCCTCTCGGGAGTCCCCAGAGTTGGAAGCCGGCTTCTCCAGTTCGCCCAGTGCTGGTGTCTGACCACCACGGACACTGGGGTAAGAGAAGTATTTTCTTGAAGGTATGTCCTTTCCTCCCGGTAAAAGCCTCCCAGAAGGTTTTTCGTTACAGGTCTTCTGTCAATTCAGGACAAGGCCCTGTAATTTTTGAGGGTGTTACACTCTATGCTCCAGGCAGGAGTTATAGTACCTATTCCGTTGCCCCAAAGGGGAACGAGGTATTACTCCATCCTCTTTCTGGTACAGACACCCAAGGGGTCTTACCAGGACATTCTCAACCTCGAATCCTTCAACAAATTCTAAAGGGTTCTTCGGTTCGGGAGGGGGACCCTGCATTCCATCATTCAATGGAGCCTGGGAATTTTGTGGTGTCGTTGGATATATTCAGGGTGACTACCTGAATATCCCTCTTTTCTTAGCACACCAGTGTTTTCCTCAGGTTTGCAGTGGTCGATAAGCATTTCCAGTTTCTGGCATTGCCCCTTGGTCTGGCCTCCGCGCCTCACGGTTTACCAGGGTCATGGTAGTTATGGCAGCCCACCTGCGGATGCAGGGGGTCCGCTTGTTACCCTATCCGAGTGACCTCCTGTTGTTACCACGGTCTCCAGAGATATTTCAGTGCCATATGCAACGGACAATATCTGTGTTGCTACGTTAGGGCTGACTGATAAACTGGAAATGGTCCTCTCTGAGGATCTTTGTGATTGAGGAAAAGATCTCTGCATTACAGGCAAAGGTACGCAGTTGCCTGCAGAGTCGCCGAGTGTCTATTCACTTGGCAATGTGGTTCCTGGGTTCCAGGATGTCGCTGTTCGACATGGTGGAGAGTACCCAGCTTCACTCTAAAGAACTTGATCCTCTCCGGATGGGATGGGTTGCCCCATAGGATAAAGTCAATAGGCTTTCCCCGGAGGTTTGTCTCTCTCTGGCCTGGTGGCTGCAGAAAGCTCACCTAAACAAGGGGCACCCCCTTTGGGATTGCGGACAGGGTCCTTCTGACGACGGACGCCAGTATCCGTGGCTGGGAAGCATGACGGGTCCACACTTGTTCCAGGGCAGGTGGATACCAGTAGTTTTTGCGCTTCCCATAAACATCTGAGAACTCTGAGCAGTATTCAGGGTTCTCCAGCATGCAGGACAGGTCCTCCACGGAAATACCGTGCAGGTACAGTCTGACAACGCCATCATGATGGCTTATGTAAACCACCTAGGAGGTTCCCGAAGTCAGGCGACACTAACAGTGGTGTCCCGAATTCTGGCTTGGGTGGAAGGCTATATCCCTGCCGTCATCGGCAGTGTTCATTCAGGAATCCTCAGATGGAAAGCAGGCTTTCTCAGCCGTCAAGACGTGCATTCAGGGAAATGTCCTCTTTATCAGGAGGTGTTCAATCTTCTGGTGAACAAGTGGAGCCTTTCAGAGATGAGACTCTTCTGATAGACGTAGGTAGGTCCAGTGGACCTTCCAAGTTGTGTACCTCGTCCCTCCATTATCCCTTCTTCCTCCAGTAATAGCAAGAAGGAGGCACGCTCCTGCTGATAGCTCCAGCATAGGCCAGATGGCACTATTACTCAGATCTTCGGAGCCTCTCAGTTAACACTCCGAAGCTGTTGCCTCTACGCCCGGACCTGTTGTCTCAGGATCATGGCTGATACCCAGACCTGGGTTGTCTGTCCTTGACGGTGTGGCGGTGGAGACTGCCCTCTTAAGGTCTAGGAGTTTTTCCAGCTCTATAGTTAACAGGGGCTCTGTCCATGCTAAGAGCTCGGAAGTTTTTATCTGCAAGAATTTACCATTAGGTATGGTATACTTTCTTTCAGGTTTCACCCTAGAGGCTAGGCTCCTCTGGTATTCCGGATATCCAGAGGTTGGCTTTCCTACAGGTGGGCTTAGATAACGGTCTTCGCCTTGCTTACCTCAAGGTGCAGGTTTCTGCCCTGTTAGTATGGTTTCAGTGTAGGATTGCTACTCTTCCTGATGTCCGCACCTTTGTGCAGGGTGTACGTTATATTCAGCATCCCTTTGTTTCACCTGTGGCTCCTTGGGATTTGGCTGTGGTCCTTAGGGCTCTCTGAGGACCGCCATTTGATCCACTGGGCTCAGTGGATTTCAAATGGCTTACGGCTAGGACTGTATTCCTTCTGGCTCTTAATTTGGCCAGTAGGATCTCAGAAGGGGAGGCTCGGTCATGTAGACCTCCCTTTTTCTCATCTTTCCTAGGAACAGGGCAGTGCTTGCCTTTACTTCCCCAGTCCTGTCTGCTGGTGAGGCCTATTTGGCTGTGGTACGGGCGCTAAGAATTTAAGTTTACCGTACCAGTCCATTTAGGAAATCAGACTCTCGGTTTTGTCCTTTCTGGTTTCCATAAAAAGGGTTGGCCTGCCACTACGCTAGCTTTGGCAGGATGGATTCACAGGTCTTCCTGTTCCATCCTCTATTAAAGCTCTTCCACTAGGTCTGTGGGTCCTTCGTGGACAGCTCGACGTGGCGCTTCAGCGGTGATTGGCAGCCACGTGGTCATCTGTCCATATTTTTGGTAAGGTATTATGCTTTTGATACCTTCGCCTCTCAGGATGCTTCCTTTCGGCGGCGGATTCTCCTTACAGCACAGGAGCGTCCCCACCCTTAAAGGATACTGCTTTGGGACATCCCCAAGGTATCCTGTGGATACCCTATGGACCCTGAAGTAGAAAATATGAGATATGGTAAGAACTTACCCTTGTTATCTCTATTTCTATGAAGTCCATAGGGTTCCACAGGACTCCCGCCCTGTCGCACCTGTACTGCAGATGGGCTTTGATCTGGTCACCGGTTTCTCCGTCTCCTTCTGGTGAGAATGTGATTCTTGTGTGTTCCAGACTGTCTTCTCTCTCTCTTTTTTGCTCCTGCTCCGGCCTATGGCTTGTTACGAAACTGAGTGGCCTGAGGCTCGGGGGCGGGGTATAGGAGAGGGACCCCAGTGCATCCTGGGAGGCTGAAAATTTAACTCTGTGGTGCCTGGATGTCTGCCGCCATCGCCTATACCCCAAGGTATCCTGTGGAACCCTATGGACTTCGTAGAAATAGAGATAACAAGGGTAAGTTCTTACCATATCTCATATTTTTCTATCTTGTACACCTGCACCAGCACAAGAACCACCCTGGGTGGCCTCTTGGTCTCCGGTTTTGTCACATTTAGTGGACAAGACCGCAGCTTCGCGTGCTCCTGCCACGGAACTGCCTCCTGCATCCTTCTATGTATATGTCCCCCATAAATCCCTGTTAGTTTGATTCTTCTGCTCACTCTAGTCAGAGTATGCTGCCGTCTATAGCCCCTGAGCAAGTGGTGCAGGCGAATAGACCAGTGGAGGAAGACCATCAATCCTCTGTGGATGTCCCCTCTCTGGTGAGAGCGGTTAGATCTGTCCTCAGTATAGAGGAAGAGGAGGTTCCGCCGAAATCTAAGACTCTGGTCTTTAGGCGTCCGAAGGTGGCTAAAGATTATTTCCATCAGTCTGAGCAACTGACGCAATCTCATGTCTGTTTGGTGTACTCCAAATAAGCATTTCCTTGCTACAAGGAATTTAACCTCTCGATACCCATTTGCACTTGGTGAGTGTAACAAATGGGATGTTCCTCTATCGGTAGATGCTCATGTAACTAGATTGATCAAGAGCTCTACATTAACCATTCCTGCAGCATCCTCAATAAAAGAGGTTACAGATAGAAAACGTGATAACTATTTAATAAAGTGTTTTCAGTATCTGGAGCGATTAGCAGACCAGCTATGACAGTATCCAAAGCTATGGAAGAATGAACAACATCTCTGGAAGATAGTATGCCTGATGCTACCAGAGAACAGCTATCTTATCTCTGTCTGTCAGATGCGAGAAGCAGCTATGTATACGGAAGAAGCGGTTATTGATGCAGGTGTCTTGGCTTCTATTGTATCGGCAAATTCGGTTGCTGCTCGAAGAACCCTTTTGGCTAAAAACCTGGAAGGCAGATGCAGGGAGGCCCTGGAGTCTTTGCCTTTTGTTGGGAAGGTACTGTTTGAAGGTGCTGGATGACATAGTGTCTTCACTGGCAACATCTAAATCTGCGTGGTTCCCATCTACGACTACCCCTAAATATAGGCAGTCGTCAGCTCGGTCCTTTCGCCCACAGAGTAGGGCAAAGAGGCAGTATTCCTCTAAACAGGATAATTCACACAGGAAACCGCAGACCAGGAAATCCTGGTCAACCAGGCATCCTGCTTCCAAGCCAAATGGTAAGCCCACTGCCTGATGGGGCGGGCCTCCCTCTGGGGGGGTCTCTGGGTTGGAGGCCGACTTCTACAGTTTTCTCATGCCTGGCATCAGACAACTAAGGATGCCTGGGTTCGAGAGGTGGTTTCCCATGGTTACGCCATCACGTTCCTGGGGCATCCCCCTCAGAGGTTTGTTGATACAACCCTTCCTTTAGACCCGGTCAGGAATTTGGCCTTCCAGGAGGCTATTGGGGCCCTCCTGAGGTCAGGAGTCATAATACCCGTTCCTGCAACTCAACAGGGAAGTGGTCATTATTCAAATTTGTTTTTGATTCAGAAACCAAATGGGTCACATCGCCCTATCTTGAATCTGAAGTCTCTCATCAGATTCATCCATGTGCCCAAGTTCTGTATGGAAACGCTACGGTCAATTATGATGGCAATGCAGCCTGGAGATTTCATGATCTCCTTGGACATACAGGATGCGTATCTGCATGTTCTGATTGCACGATCTCGCCAAGGGTTTCTGAGATTGGCGGCAGATCAGCAACATTACCAATTTCAGACTCTACCCTTCGGTCTAAGATAATGGCAGTCATGACGGCTCATCTCAGTCAACAAGGAGTCAGGATACTGCCATATTTGAACGACCTCCTGATATTGGCGCAATCTCAGGAGATGTTATAATGTCATCTCCAGATTACCATTGTCTGCTTACAAGAGCACGGCTGGATAATCAGCTGGAAAAAGTCTTCTCTTTCTCCAACTTAGCAGATGGTGCACTTAGGGGTGCTGCTGGACTCTCTGGGGCAGAGGATTCTTCTACCAGACGACAAGATTGCGGCACTAAAATCTTGGGTGCGCAGTCTACTTTGCAAGCAAGAAGTGTCAATGCAGGTGCTGGGCTCCATGGTGTCCACATTCGACATGGTGGCTTATGCCCAGTTCCACTCCAGGTCTCTGCAGTTATGTATACTGCCTCATTGGGATGATCAGTATCATTGGATAAAGTCTGATGATCCGCACCTCGCCAGAGGTTCGGCTCTCCCTCGCTTGGTGGCTGCAGACTCCTCTAGACAAGGGTTACCCATTATGGGTCCCAGATTGGGTACTCCTCATCACGGATGCAAGTCTGCGAAGATGGGGAGCGGTGACAGGTCATCGCACCTTTCAGGGAAGGTGGACGGTCCAGGAAAGTCACCTACAGATACATGTTTTGGAGCTTCGTGCAGTGCACAGAGCACTCATTCTAGCACAGGACCTCCTTCACGGCAGGCCTGTCCAGATTCAGTCTGACAACGCAACTGCAGTGGCCTATATCAACCATCATGGAGGCACACGAAGTCCGGCAGCCATCTGCTGTGGGCAGAATGCCATCTTCCAGCAATCTCTGCAATATTCATCCCAGGAGTCCTCAACTTGGAAGCAGACTTTGAGTCGTCAGGACATACACGCCGGAGAAAGGGCTCTTCATCCAGACGTCTTTCAACTCCTGGTGGACAGGTGGGGATTACCGGACGTAGACCTCATGGCGTCACATCACAACTACAAGGTCCCCAGGTATGGGTCCAGAACATGGGACCCCTCAGCCGCCTTCGTGGACGCTCTGGCGGTGAAGTGTTTCCAATCTCCCTCCTCCCAAGGGTTGTCAGAAAGTTCAAGCAGGAAGGCGGCAGGATAATACTAATAGCTTCTGCCTGGCCCAGGAGACATTTGTTCACAGATCTGACATGTCTATCCATAGACAGTCCACTTCCACTGCCTCTAAGACCGGATTTGCTAGTGCAGGGTCTCTGCCTATATCCGGATTTTACCTCGGCTGGCTTTGATGGCGTGGTTCTTGAGGCTTCCATCTTAAGGGCGAAGGGTTTCTCTTCTTCTGTGATTCAGACTATGCTAAGGGCAAGGAAGCCTGCTTTTGCCCGCATCTACAGTCAGGTACATAACTATTGGGACATTGACAGAATTTTCATATTTTGGCCTCTATTCACCACCACAATGGCTTTGAAATGAAACAAACAAGATGTGCTTTAACTGCAGACTTTCAGATTTAATTTGAGGGTAATTACATCCAAATCAGGTGAACGGTGTAGGAATTACAACGGTTTCTATATGTGCCTCTCACTTTTTAAGGGGCCAAAAGTAATGGGACTATCAACTCAAAAGCTATTTCATGGACAGGTGTGGGCTATTCCCTCGTTATTTCATTATCAATTACCGTATATACTCTAGTATAAGCCGAGTTTTTCAGCACATTTTTTGTGCTGAAATAGCCCCCCCTCGGCTTATACTCGAGTCATGCCCGCATGGTACGCAGCTGATTAGCGTACCATACGGGCCGCGGTGTCTGTGACACAGCTGCACCGAGTGTGTAGTGCTGACCAGACGGAGTTCGGTCAGCACTACACACTGCCAAACACACAGCCGCCGGAGCGGGCAGCTGTGTGTTTGTTGTAATCAGCAGCCGATGAGAGTCTGTCAGACTCTCATCGGCTGCTGCTGCTCCCACTGCGGGAGCCATCTTCCGGCTCCCGCAGTAGGTAATGGGACGTCATGACGACGTCTCTCCCATAATGCAAAGTGGCCGGAGGAGCCAGTAGCAGCGTCGGGACCAGGAGTGGGGTTTCAGATAAGTGTTTTTTTTTTTTTTAATTACATCTCTCACTACTGGGGGGGCTACTACTGGGGGCACTACCAGGGGGGGGTATTACTACTGGGGGCACTACCAGAGGGGGAATATTACTACTGGGGGCAGTACCAGGGGGGGGGATTACTACTGGGGCAGTACCAGGGGGGATTAATACTGGGGGCACTACCAGGGGGGGATATTGCTACTGAAGGCACTACCAGGGGGGGTATTGCTACTGTGGGCACTACCAGGGGGGGTATTACTACTGGGGGCACTACCAGAGGAGGAATATTACTACTGGGGGCAGTACCAGGGGAGGGATTACTACCAGTAGCTGCTACATTTCCCACCCTAGGCTTATACTCAAGTCAATAAGTTTTCCCAGTTTTTTGTGGTAAAATTAGGTACCTCGGCTTATATTGGGTCGATTTATACTCGAGTATATACGGTAAGCAGGTAAAAGGTCTGGAGTTGATTCTAGGTGTGACATTTGCATTTGGAATCGGTTGCTGTCGACTCTCAATATGAGATCCAAAGAGCTGTCACTATCAGTGAAGCAAGCCATCATTAGGCTGAAAAATCAAAACAAACCCATCAGAGAGATAGTAAAAACATTAGGTGTGGCTAAATCAACTATTTGGAACATTCTTAAAAAGAAAGAACGCACCGGAGAGCTCAGCAACACCAAAAGACCAGGAAGTCCACGGAAAACAACTGTGGTGGATGACAGAAGAATTATTTCCCTGGTGAAGAAAAACCCCTTCACAACAGTTGGTCAAATCAAGAACACTCTCCAGGAGGTAGGTGTATATGTGTCAAAGTCAACAATCAAGAGAAGACTTCACAAGAGTGAATATAGAGGGTTCACCACAAGATGTAAACCATTGGTGAGCCACAAAAACAGGAAGACCAGGTTAGAATTTGCCAAACAACATCTAAAAAAGCCATTACAGTTCTGGAACAACATCCTATTGACAGATGAGACAAAGATCAACTTGTACCAGAGTGATGGGAAGAGAAGAGAAGGAAAGGAACTGCTCATGATCCAAAACATACCACCTCATCAGTGAAGCATGGTGGTGGTAGTGTCATGGTGTGGGCATGTATGGCTGCCAATGGAACTGGTTCCCTTGTATTTATTGATGATGTGACTGCTGACAAAAGCAGCAGAATGAATTCTGAAGTGTTTCAGGCAATATTATATGCTTATATTCAGTCAAATGCTTCAGAACACATTGGACAGCGCTTCACAGTGCAGATGGACAATGACCCGAAGCATACTGCAAAAGCAACCAAAGAGTTTTTTTAAGGCTAAAAAGTGGAATGTTATGCAATGGCCAAGTCAATCCTCTGACCTGAATACGATTGAGCATGCATTTCACTTGAGGAAGACAAAACTTAAGGGAAAATGCCCCAAGAACAAGCAGGAACTGAAGACATTTGCAGTAGAGGCCTGGCAGAGCATCACCAGGGATGAAACCCAGCGTCTGGTGATGTCTATGCGTTCCAGACTTCAGGCTGTAATTGCCTGCAAAGGATTTGCAACAAAGTACCTGTATTAAAAAGTGAAAGTTAGATTTAGGATTGTTTAGTTTGTCCCATTACTTTTGGCCCCTTAAAAAGTGGGAGGCACATATAGAAACTATTGTAATTCCTACACCGTTCACCTGATTTGGATGTAATTACCCTCAAATTAAATCTGAAAGTCTGCAGTTAAAGCACATCTTGTTTGTTTCATTTCAAAGCCATTGTGGTGGTGAATAGAGGCCAAAATATGAAAATTCTGTCAATGTCCCAATATTTATGCACCTGACTGTATCACAGGATTTGGTCATCATTTATTCTTTGGTGTTCCCATAGAAAATATGACCCTAAGGTTTTCAAGGTCTCACGCGTGCTTGGTTTTCTTCAGGCTGGATTGGACTTAGGTCGTCGCCTGGTTACCTTGAGAGTTCAGGTATCTGCATTGTCCAGCGCAGAATTGCTCCCCTGCCTGATGATAGAACATTTTTGTTTGCAACCTCCGATTGTCCCTCTGGTGGCACCATGGGATTTATCTTTAGTTCTCAGGGCACTGCAGACTCCCCCCTTTGAACCCTTGGATAAGTTGGATTTAAGATGGTTGACAACGAAGAAACTTTTTCTCCTCGCTACTTCCTCAGTTCGTAGAGTTTCTGACTTGGCAGCACTTTCATGTTGCTCCCTATATTTAAATTTGTCATCAAAATAGAGCTGTCCTCCGTACTAGGGCGGGTTACCTTCCAAAGGTGGTATCCCGTTTGCATATGAATGAGGAAATTGTAGTCCCGGCTTTTCAGTCTTCAGACCTTTCTAAGGGTGAAGCTTCCCTGGATGTGGTTCGAGCCCTGTATATCTACGTGGATCATACCAACTCCATCAGGAATGCACTCTTTGTGTTATATGGGTTTCACAAATGATGCCGGCCAGCTAACAAACACACTTTGGCTCGCTGGCTGAGTATGACTATTTCTCAGGTCTATACACAGACTGATCTCCCTGTCCCAAACAAAATGATAACACATTCTACAATGTCTGTGGGACCATTGCGGGTGGCTAGACATGGTACCTCGGCTAAACAGCTGTGCAAGGCTGCCACTTGGTTTTCCGTCTATACCTTTATCAAATTCTGTGCATTTGATACTTTTGCCTCCCAGGATGCTTCCTTTTGGGTGGCAGATTCTTCTCTCTGCTCAGGAGCGTCTCCACCCTTAAGGGAACTGCTTTACGACGTCTCCAAGGTAGATCCTGTGGACCCTATGGACCCTGAAGAAGAAAATAAGAGTTATGATATTACAAACCTTAATTAACTTGTTTTCTTCGAGGTCCATAGGGTCCACAGGGCACCCACCCTGACTCACCCGGCCTCAGTTGGGATCTGTTCCTTTTCTTTTGTATCACTGATTCCCTCCATGTTTTGAGAGTGTTTCTTGTGTACATTGTACTTTCTTCTCCACTTTCTCTCTTGCTGTTAGGCTTGTTTACAAACTGAATGGCTGGGGTCAGGGTATATAGGGAGGAGGCCCTATGCATGCTCGGAGCTTGAAAGCTGTAGCTGTTTGGTGCAATGGATTACTCCAACTACATACCCCCAAGGTAGTCCTATGGACCTCGAAGAAAAACAGTTAACTAAGCTATGTTATACCATAACTCTTATTATTGTACTATAGAATGTGGTAATCCAAAATAAGAGAAGACAACAGAGACTGGGGATGCAGGGCAAGTAAAGTGGGCAGGGACGGGGAATGCAGGGCAAGCACAGTGGGCAGGGACTGGGAATGCAGGGCAAGCAGAGTGGGCAGGGACTGGGAATGCGGGTCAGAGACTGGGAATGCAGGGCAAGCAGAGTGGGCAGGGACTGGGAATGCGGGTCAGAGACTGGGAATGCAGGGCAAGCAAAGTATTCTTTAGGAGTGGTTACCAAGTGTTTAAATGCATAGCCCTTATTTGTCAGCAAAAGGGGTTGGCACAGTTCTAATAATGGGCCTGATTCAGAGATGGACGCAAATGCCATCGCACCTGTCATTTCTCACAGATTGCTATTGCGAAAATATGCTAATTACTCACTGTCCAGTGCTTAGAGACGCCCACTGAAAGCATCTCACATCCGCCACTCACATACAAAACCGGAAACCTCAAATGCAGATCAGGCGGCCATCAGCCTTCTGTGTAAGTCTAAGCTGCCGCAGACACAGCGGGTCGCCACACCTACGTTTTTCTGTCAACCCCCCTGTTACCTCCCCCAAATACAGACTACCTGTCACTTGCTTTACAAATGAATCCTCTGTGTGAGCGCAATCGCAATTCAATAGTGTTCTCCCCAGGCTGTCTTCTGCGGGCGCATCGCCCGGCAGAAACAGCCTACCGCCCGGCACTTTCCCCCACCGACCCCCGCTGTGGAACGCTGGCCTCTGAAGTGACCGGAGGCTAAAGAAACCTCTGATCGCTTCAGAGGCCAACGTTCCCAGTGATGCACTGCGCGGATGACGTCACCCGCGATGTGAGGAGCCTGCCCCGCGCACCTGCTGGATTTAGTTAGATCCAGTCAGCGCGAGGCAATGGTAGTCAGAGCGGCCAGCAAGTAAAGGTAACTCAGGGCTGTGGCTGGGACCGGGGCTGGGACCAGGGCCAGGACCAGTCTGGGGGCACTGCCTAAGGGGCACTATTTAAACCTGGTGGCACTGCATAAGGGGCCAGCCTGGGGGCACTGCATAAGGGACGCTATTTAAACCTGGGGGTACTGCATAAGGGGCCAGTCTGGGGGCACTACATAGGGGCACTACTTCAGCCTGGGGGCACTGCATAACAGCAAAGCTAAACTACAGGGGCAATGCATAAAGGGGAAAACTACAGGGGGCACTGTATAAAGGGCACAAATACAGGGGCACTGCATAATGGGCACTTTTGACTGAGAGCCAGTGGGGGAGCAGGCTGAGACCTGTCAGGCTGGATTGGTAAGGGAGATACCCCTTTTCCCGGCGCGCGCATAATTGCGAAGGCCCCTACCCGGCTACTTTTTGATGCCACCCGACTGGAAAAAATTTATGGGGAGAGCACTGGTGCGGTTTACACGCATGCGCAAAAGCTAACAATCGCTCAATATGCCTAAATATCTGCATTACGTCGCTGAATCAGGACCTATTTAGTCTTCTATTAATGATGTTCTAGAAGGTGGGTGTTTTATATTACTGTATGAGTGATATTATTTTAAAGTGTTTTATAGTTATTCTTCGCCTCTTGTGTCTCACTTGACACATGAGGATTTGTGTCGGCAGCTGACCCCAAAAGGGCTTAGACAAAAGGGGCTTAGACAAAACTTTTGCAATGTCTTATTTTGTTTATAACAATGATGATGAGGAAATCATGGGAAGGAGCGTTGTTTAATCCTAATTTACGTCGTTATTGGCTGACATTGTACAGTTGATCTCACTGGCATTTACTCCTGCAATGGCAAAAAGTGATCTCATTACTTATATTTCAGGGGCGTGAAGAAGTAGCAGACGGTAACCAGGAGTCTTTCGCGCACCGTCCTCCTGGTCACCCCGTGAAAACTTTTCTGGATGCAGTCAATGTTCTGAAACCAACTGCAATTATAGGTAAATACATCTGTGTTCCTGTGCTCATTTTGACAAGGATTTAAATTTAATTTTAGTCTTAAGGCGGTATTCAAATAGATTCGCGTACGTGTAAAAGTTTTGCATGCCTTTTCGCCGACATCGTGTGTTTTGGCCGCGAAAACTTTTCGTGTGCACCCCCGTATTCAATTCCAACAGACGCGAAAAACACAACCCGGCGATTGTGAACCAGACGAAAAGTGCTGTCAGAATTGTGGAAATCAGCCTGACACCCCCAAAAAGATGCACTAACATTGGGGACCAATGTAGATGCCCCCCGAATATCCCTAATAAAGCTATATAGGGTACTTAAGTTGTGTCAACAACGTCTAATTAGCGTATTTACACAAGTGGTAAAGAATACCATTAAGCAGTATTTCTTGGTGAAAATAAGTACTCCTGTCAAATTTGGGGTACATGAAAATGGGTGCAAGCATGGTTTAAAGTCGCTAAATTTAAGTTTTTAAAAACTTAAGAAACACACCTGAAGCAAGCACCTGCAATCAAAAAAACACCCTCACCCATACTTGCAGACCCCCAAAAGTCTATTTCGCTAGTTTTTATGTTTGTCCCCCTACTTTGTACTTTTTCGCCCCCCAAATTCAAAGTACTGTTTTGGGGTGTTCCTCACTTTTTTTTTTTTTTAAGCAGTTATCCTTTGGGGGGGCTGTCCCAAGGGTGCTGAGTTTGCCCCCCAAAATAACGATTGTGCACTTTTTTGTTTTCTCCAGCTATTCAGAGGTGAATCTTTTTAGTCTATTACATTGCATTGACTTTCCGTGTACGCAAAAACTATTTGCAATTGAATACGGAGATAAGTTTCCAACTGGTGAAAAGTCACAATCCGCGATACTTTTTCACGGATCTCTACTTCTTGCGGCTAATTGAATACGGCCCTAATGGTGCATAGACACGGCCAGATTTTAATGCACGATTTGAACGATAACGATATCGTTCAAATCGTGCATTTTTGGGCCCCTTCCAAACGACGATCGATGCGCGGGCACATATGGTCGATATCAATATCGACCATCGCCCGTGCATGCAGGCCAACCTGGTCGATATTGACCAGGTTAGTCTGGTTACTATAGGGACCCGCGATCGTTGGTCGCGGGTTGTTATAGTCATTAGGAGGGTTGGCGCATGTGCTGGATGTTCGATATCGAACATCCAGCACATACTCGACGATCAGACAATGATCAGATCGTCTGATTGGAGACATCACTCCGTGTGTACGTGTACGGAGCTTTAGTTTTATTTCATATTGTAGTTAGTTTAGAGTCACATTTTAGTCCTTTTTTTTTTTTTTTTGTTCTAGTCAAGATTTAGGCCCTCATTCAGAGCCACTCGCTAGCGGCAGTACGCTCGTTCCGAGCGATGTTCGCACATCTGCGCATGCGTACGGTTTTTAGTACGCATGCGCGAACCAGTCAGTGCGGCCGAAAATCGTTGGTACGCAATATAGCGAGGGCCTGCTATTTTGAGTGACAGAATGAGGCGTATGTGGGTGGTAACAGGGGAAGGTGCTTGAAAACGGGGAGTGGAGATCCGAACGCAGGCGTGCTTAAAGGTCAAAACGGGCGTTTTAAGGGAGTGCATATTTAATACAGCAGCGTCATTGACCACGTCACTTGGTTTTTTTTAACTCAGAACTGCTCGCAAAATAGCGGTTGAAAACACCAACCACAAGAATAGCGAGCAGTTCATACGCTGTACGATGTACTCGATTAATCTAATAAATAGCGGACATGACGTATGGTGCGTGCGGCCAGGGGGCGTTTTTATAAAAAAAACGAGCGTATGTTTTGCTCGCTCGTTCAGACTTAGAGGTGGGAACAGACTGCAATTTGCGAACGGATCATTTGAATAGCCACCCCTTGTTTTTGAACGAACGACCACAAATAGCGAACGGCTCTGAATCAGGCCCTTAGTCAGTGAACCTCCGTTTTCATTGTAGTCTAATTTTAGTCAATGTTTTAGTCATAATTTTTGCAAACCGCGTAATGATGGTGTAATGGATATAGAACTTTTCTCTATAATTCCCTTGGGAACTTGAAGCCGGCATACCTTTAACTATGTGTTTAGTAATTTAGGCTCAGTAGGCTGAGTGACAATGTGTTACATACTAATTTACCGTACTACTCCTCCCATACATCATATACAAATTAATGCCTTAAATTAGTTAGAACAAATGCAATACACAATCCTATTCTCTTCACACAGATCATATTTATTTTCTGCAAATACCTAGAGCACATACTTGTTCTTAAAAATGTTAAATAACCCTACTTCAAAAATAGAAAGTAGTGTATGTACTGTAGTATCAGTGTAAATTTTTGGCAAGGATTTGAAATTGTCTTAGGGCCTAATTCAGACCCGCTCGCGAGTGCTGAGCGCTCGCAAGCGGGTCGATGTTGGCCCAGTGCGCATTTATTTATTATTTATTACCAGTTATTTGTATAGCGCACACATATTCCGCAGCGCTTTACAGAGAACATTCGGCCATTCACATCCGTCCCTGCCCCAGTTGTTGAGCTTACAATCTATATTCCCTACCACATGCGCGCACACATACACACTAGGGGTAATTTTGTTAGGAGCCAATTAACCTACCAGTATATTTTTGGAATGTGGGAGGAAACCGGAGTACCTGGGGGAAACCCACGCAAGCACAGGGAGAATATACAAACTCCACACAGTTAGGGCCGTAGTGGGTATCGAACCAACGACCTTAGTGCTGTGAGGCAGTAATGCTACCATTACACCGTCTGTGCTGCACATGCGCACGAGGGAGCCGGCTCCGTCTTGCGCATGCGCAAGACCCGGATAGCGACGGCCAAGCCGTCGCTCCGGGTCTCACTACAAAGGGGGCATGCTGTCGATGGTGAGTGACAGCACGCCCCCTTTGGTGGGCGTGCCGGGGACGTGGCTGCCCAGACGGAGGCGTTCCAATTGGAATGGCTACCGTCTGGGGCCGGTCCCACTGACATCACAAGTGATGTCAGTGGGAGTGCTCTCTGCTCTGATAGAGCACTCCAGGGCTTGCGGCAACGAGACCCAACCACAAGGGTCTCGTCACAAGCCCGATGGTCGCAATGGTCTTAACCATCGCGACCATCTTTTTGGCCGCTCGCTATAGCTGTGGGTGGTCACCCACAGCTATGCGAGCGGCCAGGAGGCCGCTCTAAAAAAAAGAGAAGGATGGCCCTGATTCAGAGCGAGCGCTCTGTCACAGCGCCCGGCTCTGAATCAGGGCCTTAGGGCCTGATTCAGAGCCGGACGCTATTTGCGGTCGTTCGTTCAGAAAAAAGGGGTGGCTATTCAAATGAACCGTTGGCTCTTTGCGGTCTGTTCACGCCTCTATGTCTGAACGAGCGAACAAAACTTGCTGTCGTTTTTTGGATAACTACGCTCCCTGGCCGCTCGCATCCTACGTCATGTCCGCTATTTATTAGATTCATCGAGTACATCGACCAGCGTATGAACTGCTCGCTATTCTTGTGGTTGGTTTTTCCTACCACAAATTTGCGAGCAGTTCTGACTATAAAATAACCCAGTGACGTGGTCAGTGACACTGCTGTATTAATTATGCACACCCATAAAACGCCCGTTTTGACCTTTAAGCACGCCTGCGTTCTGATCTCCACTCCCCGTTTTCAAGCACCTTCCTCTGTTACCACCCACATATGCCTCCTCCTGTCACTCATATTAGCAGGCATTCGCTATTTAGCGAACAAACTATTTTTGGCCGCACTGACTGGTTCGCGCATGCGTATTATGATCCGTACGCATGCGCAGTTGGGCAAACATCGCTCGGAACGAACGAGCGGCCGCTTACGAGCGGCTCTGAATCAGGCCCTTAGTCTCTTATTTAAAATTGAACACCGATTTTTGCCGTAAGTTTTGTCATTAAAACGTTTGTTACCGTTACAATGGGATATAGTTATGAGACCGTCGGCCGCGATGCCGCCTGTCTCAATACCGACAGCTGAATCCCAATAAGGGACTTAAGGGACATCGAAATAATGACTCCTATCTTTATCCGGCATGCCGAAGGACGCCAGCCCGAACGAGGTAAGTCATTTAGCGTTAGCCACGGGGTGGGGGAAGAGGATTAGGTTTAGGGAGCGTGGTGGGGTTAGCGTTAGGTTTTTGGGGATGAGGTTAGGGTTGGGCACCCCTAGGGAGGAGGGTTAGGGTTAGGCACCGCTGGGGGGGTTACGGTTAGGCACTAAGGGGGGAGGGTTAGGTTTAGGCAGTAATGGGGAGGGTTAGGGGGTGGGGTGGGTTAGGGTTAGGCTACAAAAAGGGAGGGGAAGTATACTTACCAGATCCCTGTCGGGATATCAACCATCGGAATGCCGCTGTCGGTATTCTGACAGGAGGCACCCCGGCAGTTGTATTCCATACCCACTCCCGTTACAATTTAGTCCTAAAAAAAAAAAATGCCTTCAAATATACTTTTTTTAAACATTTTCAACAAAATGAGCCCTGCAGTGTTCTATTCTCAAACTGAAAGATCAGCTCTGCTCACCCTGGGTCTGATTCAGAGGTGAAGGCAGCCGCGTCTGAGTCTCAGACGGGCGACCGCCAAAAACGCAATCTGCAAATACTGCTACAAACGTTTGCCCTGGGGACCGACCATCCATGTGTATGACTGTGCAAGGACTGGGACGCCCACTTTAATTGTCTGTAGATGCTGTTATACTGCCTGGTGCATCCTTCGACGCCACCATCGGCCGCACCATCAAAGCCCTATGGCAGGTGCAGATTGTCCATTTAAGTACGGCGTCCAGAGCGATTGATTGAGCATCTGTGTGCGCAAACACGTCAGCGACACTCCCATAACATTCCGGTGCGTCTGTTTAGCCACCGTCCGGGAACGCCCAGCACTTTTCCGAGACATTTATGATACCGTGCGTCTCAATCTCAAAAGTGACTTTGTGCGTACACTCTGTGTAACGCATGCGCCGTAGGAGGAATTTGGCGATTCACGCACAGTAGCAAATGATCGCTGGGAGCCATGAACATCGCTATTGCGAGCAGCTCTGTATAAGGCTCGCTGGGTCATAGTGCTTCCCTCTAATGTTTAAGGAGTGTTTGATTAGAGTCAGAGCATTTTGTTCTCTCTCTCCTATTATTCTGTATGGCAGGGATAAAATCACCTGCAGTCAGTTGGATCGTCACAATGTTCACAGCGGCACAAAGTAATACAGGAGATGATTGAGCTCATCTGTGACGTGATCTGTCTACTTGTGTGAGTTTGGTCAGGGCCATGTGTGACAGGGGCAGTGACATGATGTGAGGAGGGGAATGGGGGGCAATAGAAGAACAGAGACTGAGGTGTATAGAGACTGGAGCAGGGCCCCCCAGCAGGGCTAGATTAAGGCTTGTGGGGGGCTCCTGTCACTCTGATGCTAGAAGATTGTGTTGTCAATCACACCTTTTATATGAAACAGAGTTTTGTTCATTTTAAGGTGTGGCTGGAGCTGGAAAGCACTTTACAGAAGATGTCATCAAGGCGATGAGCGCAATTAACGAGAGGCCGATCATCTTTGCTCTCAGTAATCCAACCGTGAAGGCTGAGTGCACAGCGGAGGAAGCGTACACCTTTTCTGAGGTAAGTAGGTATTATGCCCTACTGAGCACTGAGTTTAACTAGCTAGCTGTCAGGATGCCTCCTGTCACAATACCGACAGCGGCATCCCGATGGTTGGTATCCCGACAGGGGTCAGGTAAGTATACTTACTCTCCCACCTTCTCCCCCTAACCCGCCTTTCTTGTAGCCTAACCCACCTCTCCCCACCCCGCACCCTAAATCTCCCGTTGGTTCCTTAAATTTAAGTCTCCCCCCTTAGTGCCTAAACCTAACCCCCCACCCAGTGGTGCCTGACCTTAACCCCCCCCTTCCCCAATAGGGGTGCCTAACTCTGACCCCCCCCTTCCCAAGAAAAATCCTAATGGACCTAAACCTAACCTGCCCCCACCCCGCGGCTAACAGTACAGGTGCCCTGGCTTACCTTTGTTCGGGTACGCATCCTCCTGGATTCCGGCGACGAGATTAAGATAGGCGTCGGTATGTTGACGCCTATCTTAACTCCCTTGTCGGGATTCCAGCGTCGGGATAGAGGCCGCCGGTCTCTTAACTACATCCCTTCTATGGAGATTTAATTTTCACCAATTTAATTTTTAACAACTTGTTTGAATTTTTTTTTTTTTTTTTTTTTTTTAAAGAACGCTCTACTGCTCTCTCTTTCTTCATCTTCTAGGGACGCTGTCTCTTTGCCAGTGGAAGCCCTTTTGACACGGTGACATTAAAGGATGGACGGTCATTTAAACCAGGACAGGGTAACAATGCCTACATCTTTCCAGGTACTGGAGTGTCTCTATTTAATGAAAAAAAAAGTGGAAATAGATATGACATATCGGTCTATTCTGATGTATATCAGGCAGCGATCTAAACTGAACCAAAGGTTTTCAGAAGTTGAGATTAACACTGTTTTATGTGGCTTCAAATCGGAATCATCAGACCTTGCTCAGCTTTTATCAGCTGTCTGTATAATTATATATATATATATTTTTTTTTTTTTTTTTTTGGCTGGGAAAAGGTGCCCTGATTTGGACGACCATTATTTTAGAGGCAGCCACCACAGTGGTTCTTCCACCAGACTTGTTATATTTTTGGCCCAACCTGTGCCACCAGAATTACAGGATCACTCTCTCTTGGCCGCACGGCTATCTTAGGGATAGTGCTGAAAAATGAGAGTGGCCGAACGATCCTGGATATTTATATTGATAAATGCTTACAAAATAAATCTCTGGTTTTAAAAGCTGCTGGAACAATGTAAAGCAGTCAGATAATAGACAGTCAGGAGTCAATTATAGAACATACTCAGACTTGAGAGAAAATAAATACGGCAATGGTCATCTTAAAAAAAAAAAAAAAAAAGTATATGAAGATCACAAATAAGTCTGGCAGACAATAGGCATTATAAATGCAAGAATGGAGACTGTATAGCAATTAGCTATGGAATCATTCCCATAGATCAGGGGTTCTCGCCCACTATTCTCAATTACAGCCAACAGGACATGTTTTGAGGCTTTCATTAATCATGCACAGGTGATTGCTGGGTCAGTAATTATCCCACCTGCTTCCACAAACCGAAATCCACAAAACATGACCTGTTCGTGGTGCTTGAGGATAGTGGTTGAGGACCCCTGCCTTAAAGAAGGCCTGATGTGTGGTGAACTTTTCCATAATCTAGCCTGACAAAGAGGAGCTCCAGCAGATGCCCCACCCCAAAGGCCCAACGTGGCACTGTCCATTGGACAGCACCTTCTTTACTCATAACTCATAAGGAGAGACTGAAGCTACAGTTAGCATAAATGCCTTGTGTCCCAGGGTGTGGACCCAGGTACCAAAAAGACTGACTCCACCCACAGGGAGCCCTAGAGGCAGGGATGGGAGCACTGGTGAACCCTTCGACCTGCTCCTTCCAGCAGACGTCTCAGAGAGAACTCGGGTATTGAACAGTAAAAAATAAAACATGCATAGCTGCTCCATCAATTTTGAAGAATGGGTGCCCACTCCCATGGGCACTAAACTAAAACTGGTCCGAACGGCAGAGGGGTGAAGAGGAGCTGCTTGATCTTGCACAAAGGGATGCACGTCTGCTGGGTTAGTTTGAAAACCCTGTAATTTTGTAGACAATGCATTTGTTTATTTTTTTATTTAAGTGGTAATCCAGTTTTACTGCATATTGATTTGGTGTACATGTTTATTTTAGAGGAATTGTAATTGCTACTTTGTACCTGTCATTAGCGTAAGAAGGTTGGGGCATATTCAATTAGCCAATAGCACCTATTGGAGCATTGAGCCGTGAGCTGCTACGCACATTTCCGGGTACTGCTGTTGGTAAAACATAACTTTATATTTTGCTCCTAGAGGTTTCGTGACCAAAAAAAATTTTTTATTTAACATCCCACCCCCAATAAAATGTTAATTTCAAATCTGTTTTAGGACCGGTTGCCATCTACAAGATTGGAGCAATTATTTGTCTCCCAAGCAACACCTGCATACATTAATGGTGTCTCCTACATGGGACCCTTTATAATGTTACACATTTGCAAGTGGCCAATATTTGTCTACACTGATTGTCCTCCTTCCCTCCCCGATGGCACCACCTGACTTTATTTTGTCACTAGGTATCGCTCTAGCGGTTATCCTGAGTGGGGTACGTCACATAAGTGATCGTGTATTTCTTGAAGCTGCGAAGGTGAGTGTGTCTACAGTATGTTAATTATTAAAGGAGTTGTACACAGGATATCATACATGCAGACAAAAAAATATGATATACCCAACATATCCACAATTAATAAAGAGTGCAAAAGAATAATACTGGCTGTTAAAAAGAGCGCAGTGACCAGTCTCTTTAGATATCAGCTAATCCAATTAGGAACAGATGAGTCCAAACAGAACAGTCTATTATCAGTGAGGTTTCAGCGGGCTAATACATTGCGGTATATAGAGGTGAATAGAAAGCAGATAAGAACCACTTGGCCCATCTAGTCTGCCCCATTTTTAAACATATTGTTACCTCAACCCTTATTGATCCTTACTTCTCCTGAAGGATATCCTTATGTCTATCCCATGCGTGTTTAACTTGCTCTACTGTCTTGGCCTCTACCACCTCTGATGGGAGGATATTCCACTTGTCCACTACCCTTTATGTGAAGTAATTTTTCCTCACATTTCCCCTGAACCTACCTCCCTCCATGTTTTAGAGCATGTCCTCTTGTTCTAATACTTCTTTCTTTGAAGAATGTCTCCTTCCTTTACCTTGTTAAAACCCTTTATATGTTTGAACGTTTCCATCATGTCCCCCCTTTGCCTTCTCTGTTCCAAACTATACATAAGATCTTTTAGTCTTTCCTGGTAGGTTTTGTGGTGTAGACCTTGCACCATTTTAGTTGCCCTTCTTTGTACTGTCTCTAATGTATTTATATCCTTCTGGAGATATGGCCTCCAGAACTGAACACAGTAATCTAGATGAGGGCGTACCAATGACCTATACAGTGGTATTATCACTTCTGTCTTTCTTCAAACTTGTTTGTTTTAGCTTGCAACTGCGAACAGAAAATAAGTGTGATATCTGTACTGTAATGGTAGGAAATCTACACAGCTGCAGGTCTGTGTTAGTAATTCTCTTTTTTTTTTTTTTTTTCTATCAAGATGAAATGAATTGTTTTACAATAAATGTGTTCATTTAAAGAACCTATCGGTGCTTCCTTCTGTTTTGGGACATTAATGGTGATTCCCTATCCTGATGTTGCATGTTGGCACAAGACAGTTTCCTGACGTTGAAAAGTACTTTGAACCTGATTTATTCTCTGGCTCATTCCAAAGTTCTTCCTGAAATAAAATCCTGCAACTTTAGTTGCCTCTTACTGCTACACAAGTAGAGTTAAAGTGTAATCCATTAATATATATTCGTAGTACTATAACCTTTTACATATGGCGTCTTCTCCCAGCCTATAATCCTTTGCAGTAGTGTAATCAGGGCACTTTTATTGTCTGTCAGGCAGAATTGCTAAACCCAGATGAAGGGAAACCCACGGTTTGTTGACTCTTGCCTATACTTTGTGTTCTGCATAGAGCCTATAATCACGTCTCCTGTGAATATTTAGTAACTACATTCCTATTACCGTACTTGCAGTTAATCCACAGCCAAAATTCTGCATGACCTCTCGCATCACTTTCCTAAAGTGCGTTCTGCATGCCATAGTTGCTTCGCTACAAGATTTACATTGCATTGAGTCTAGAATTGTAAAATGAGTTAGAGGGAGTGGAGAGAGCTAAAGTAATGACCAATCAGCTTCTCTCTCCAAGACTTGATAAATCTCCCCCTCTCGGTGTTGCTGGGCCACCCTGCTGCTAACGGTGGGGAAACCTCCACTGTTACATGCAGTCAAGATTCTGGGAGACCTTGATTCAGAGGTCATCCAATCAGATGCCACCATTCCTTATACACAAGTATATGCACTGTTGCAAATTCCGAAGGCAGCATTGCTTAGTGCATTGCAGAAGTCCTAGTACCTTTGAATGCGGGTATTGGTGGAGGCAAACAGGATCAAGGCCATTAAATGAGCCTACTTGCCAAGGGGAAGGTGCTCACATCATGGTGCATAGAAATTGTGGCCACACACCTGGAGTTGACCAGGAACCATGATGATCACTCCACTGGTTTTTCTGTTGGAAGCAGGATCTAGTATTTCTATATTTGGAAACACCTGGTGGGCATGTGATCACCAGGGTCTTCAGGTGGAAGAGATGGTAACTACTCTGTTTGAGAAGGCCTTGTATAAAACCGAAAAATAAAAAAAATCCAATGTGTCCATTTCTGCTCTGTCTGCTCCAGTTAGAACACATAGGTTATGTAACAATGAAAATATGTTTTTAGAGTGCCCCAAAGTCTGTTGTGACCCTACAGGAGGACACTCGGGAGGTAGGGGAAACAATCTAACAAAACTAGAGTAATATCACAAAGCAAATTGGGTAAACACATTTTATGACAGTCTTCTGGGGGTGCAGAATTTTTTAAAAAGTCTGTGTTAAGTTTTGTTCGCATTTGACGTCTAATTACGGCATTTTAACCCTAAATAAATGAGTTTATATAATTAAAGTCACTACCAAAAGGATCCCTTATTTGTAATGAATGCTATAATGTATCTTGGGTTATAAAGGAGTTAAGTTTCTTCTTTTGTTATGGAAGTATACTGTATCACAGTTTGCGCAAGAGCGTCCAGAACATAGGTTTTAAGATGAGCAATCTGTGTCACATCGTTCACGAGGCCACAGACTGACCCAGCTGACTGTAGTATCCCTTGTAGCAGTGTCCCATCGCTCAGCTGGCCACAGACTGACCCAGCTGAATGTAGTATCCCTTGTAGCAGTGTCCCATCGCTCAGCTGGCCACAGACTGACCCAGCTGACTGTAGTATCCCTTGTAGCAGTGTCCCATCGCTCAGCTGGCTACAGACTGACCCGGCTGACTGTAGTATCCCTTGTAGCCGTGTCACATTACTCACGAGGCCACAGACTGACCCGGCTGACTGTAGTATCCCTTGTAGCCGTGTCACATTACTCACGAGGCCACAGACTGACCCGGCTGACTGTAGAATCCCTTGTAGCCGTGTCACATTACTCACGAGGCCACAGACTGCTACAAGGGATACTAGTGTCAGCCGGGTCAGTCTGTGGCCTCGTGAGTAATGTGACACGGCTACAAGGGATACTACGGTCAGCTGGGTCAGTCTGTGGCCAGCTGAGCGATGGGACACTGCTACAAGGGATACTACAGTCAGCCGGGTCAGTGTCCCATCGCTCAGCTGGCCACAGACTGACCCAGCTGACCGTAGTATCCCTTGTAGCCGTGTCACATTACTCACGAGGCCACAGACTGACCCGGCTGACTGTAGTATCCCTTGTAGCCATGTCACATTACTCACGAGGCCACAGACTGACCCAGCTGACTGTAGTATCCCTTGTAGCAGTTTCCCATCATTCATCTGGCCACAGATTTAACCAGCTGACTGTAGTATACCCTATAATCATTCATCATTCAGCAGGCCATAGACTGACCCAACTGACTGTAGTATCCCTTGTAGTGGGGAGCTATTACACACCAGGCCACAGACTTACCCAGCTGACTGTACTATCCCCATTTTCATTGTCTAATACTTGTTCTTTTATAGGCTCTGGCAGAACAGTTAACTACTGAGGAGCTGGATCAGGGACGACTGTACCCACCACTTTCAAACATCAGAGAGGTCTCCGTATGCATTGCTGTTAAAGTAAGTGCACTCTAATAAATAATTTTCTAGGGTAGATGTGCTGCTTTCACTTATGAGGTTTTACTCATTCATCCTAATGGGGACACAGGATACACTGGGGTCTAGAATGCGGTCACAGGATCTTTGGACACATTCAAGCGTAAGATTCTCCCCCTCCATATGCAAGTTCAGGATTTTTGTTAGTGTGCCTCACATTACACCCGTGGGTCCATCAAACTGCAGCTTTTGTTTTGTTACAGGTTTATTGTTTTCCGTTTCTTATTTTTTTTTTTTAAATGTCATCTGCTGGGGTTGTATGGAGCGGACAAGAGCAACAGTCATTTTTTGGGAGCAGCTTTCTGCTCTCTCATATGCAGAGAAAAGTAGTGATTCAGGGGGCTGGGTTTTCTATGGCTCTTCTGGGGTTGCACAATTGTAGCTTGTCCTCATCTTTTTCTTTCCTTCTCTCTATGTCAAGGAAGGGGAATAGGTCTAGGACTAGGGCCAAGCTTGGAGCAGGAACAGGTGCAAAGGTTTTTGACTGTTTCGGATGTCACTTGAAATTGCCTTGCGCCCAAGCTATGGTAATTTCCCTGCATATGGCATGTGAGGTTGCCTGCTGGGACACTTACTACAGTATGATAGCTGTGCCAGTTTTTGGACCAAGCATTAGCAGCGCTTTTGCAGTTCCTCCGCATTCCCTAGGGAGCCAAGCAAGGACTGTCCCTTGCATGCCCCTCACACGACAACCTTGGGGAGTGTCTTGTTCTTGCGTTTCTGCCAGGACCGTCCAGGTTCCGCCATGGCAGCAGCTGACAAACCAACTCTGGCAAGGTCGGTGGAGGGCCTGGTTCAGATATCCTCTTTCTTGAAGAGGATTCTGACAACTGCCACCACATCTAGACCATGGAGGTGTCAGAATTCAGGAGAACTGCCAGAATTTGTCTCTGAGAAGGTAGCAGTAGGGTCTAACTGGGAGGTGGTTCTCATTCGAGAATATTGCTTTTCTCCTCTCTCCTGTTCTACACTCTTAGGCCCATAAGCTCTGGAAAGTGATAAACTACCAACCACTCAGCTAGTAACTGTCAAGTTGTAGAGTTTGTGTGAAAAATTATAGTTAGGAGCTAATTGTTTGGTAGTTTATCACTTTCCAATTTATCACTTTCCAGAGCTTAGTACATCTGCCCTAGACAAATACTTCAATCTCAGGCCGCCTATGGGCTATAAAGGGGGGGAGGGGATGGGGCTTGAGTTTTTGGAGGTATATTTAATGTGCCCAAACTCCTACACTGTACTCTATACCCCAGTATTCCAGAATAGGATTCTGCTTAAATTGGGCAACGCTGCTGATCTGATCATTTCTCTCGTACTGCTCTACCGTTCAAACTGCAGAAAGCTGCAATATAAAGTAGGCCAGAATTGCCAGGTTACAGAGTGTCTGCCAATAGGTCTTTTTTGTTTTTTCTTTCATATTAGCAAAAAAATGTCTAAGGCCGAGATTTACTAAAAAAAAAATGCTGTAAAAACCCAGTTTTTGGGGTTTTTACGGCATTTTGATATGTACTGAGCCCCGGCCGCCCGATTTTCGATGCGGAGGGTAACGCTAGGTTTTTCTGGTGTTACCATATAGAAGCCTAGGGGCTTCTTACCGCTTCCTGGCGCATTGCCGCTGCCCCGCAGTCGCCCAGCACCTCTCACTGCCAGCCTCACTCACCTCAGCCTCCTGCGGGCTCCTCCTGGATCCCCCGCCTCCTTCTCCTCTTATTCTTCTCCCGGGTGCAGGGAGGAGGAGGAAGAGACCGGGACTTCCTGTAGAGGTCACCAGCAGGAAGTTCCCGGGACTAGGAGGGGGAGGAGACCCGCGGAGACACCCCCACCTGGCGGCGGCAGCAGCTTCGCAAAGGGCAGCTATTATCGCTTAGAGCTGTCCTTTGCGATACTAATTGCATATGCTCGTACATATGCGATTTAGTGATTTTGCGGTGACTGGTGGGGGATGTACATTCTTAGGCCGGGTTGTACTGACCTTGCGGTGAAAAGTGCGGTGTTTCGTTGATATTTTCATTTTTCTCTTTCCAGGTGATGGAGTTTGTATATAGAAATGGCATGGCTTTCCAGTACCCGGAGCCGCTAGATAAGAACGCCTACATTCGCTCTAAAGTGTGGAGTACAGACTATGATTCTTTCTTACCCGATGTCTACGCCTGGCCTGAGTACGCATCAAAGCCTCATAAAATGTTCTGAGCCCCCAGCTGAATGGAGCTCCTCTCACTAGGAGCACATTCATAGGGCAACGTAAACATAGGTGTTATCGCACTTGTATGGGAACTCCTTGTGCCTTCCGGAAACACTCAGATATGCTCTGTAATCAACCAAAAATACCAGTCACATTCCTGCTTCACTAGTGCCCTCCTAACAACTCCAACCACCTACTATGTGTAGTGTGCAATACTGCAGCTAGGACACGTGTTATAATTTATTATAACCCATATAGTGCATATTTTACCTCACATCGGATACACCGCACATGTATGTGTATATACATTTCATGAATTGATTAAGCAACTTTCTTTTACTATATAAAATGTCTTCCCATCTCTCTGCTGCTCTGTTCTGCCCCTCCCACCCCGCTCCATACTTACCCCTTTCCCGGGGGTTGGTCCTCCACCATGGCTTGGTCTGTCAGTACAGTTAGAGATGGGCCCGTCCATGTGAGCTTACAATCTTTGAGCTGTGAGGAACAAGTGATACATATGGTGGCATGTAACGTATATATTATACATGTTATTTTTCCCGGCACTTGGCTTTTTTTTTTTTAATAATCACCATACCGTAATGTGATGATGTGTGACATTGAGAATCATAGTATTCCGTGATCATTTTGAACGGATATCTGTGTGACTGAAATAATGTATCAAATGGTGCATTTCCCATTCTAGTGCTGCACAGTATTTAAGTTGTGGGGTTTTTTTGTTTTGTTTTTTACTTTTTGTATTTTTATTTTTTATTTTTTTATATATATAATTCCCACATTCTGTATTGGGCATTGTTTTCCCACAATGATATTATACATGACTTTCCAATGTAATATGCAGGACAGCTCTCCCATTTATAAAAGCCGTGCCGGTCTGGAAATCTTCCCCGTGATTCAGCATTAATGTGTACCTGTGCCCTACAGAGAGCAGAGGCGGCCATTTTGTAGGGCAACCAGATATTAGTGAGATGCAGCTTCATTTAGACATTCCATGACCAGTATTTGTAAAGCATTGGTTGCTAGTGAATAGAGGCGGCCTGTGATTATTGCTCCTGCTATGAAGCGGGTGAGGCAAGGTCAGGGAGGACTTTTTTATGGGTCAGTGGTGTTTAATCAGAGGAGGGACCCATTTGAAATCTCCTCTCTGGCCCACCGCTCTAGCGCCGGAGCATGTACAGTAAAGACTCTGCTACTATGCCAGAGTCTGCTGCACATGCGAAAAATATCTGGGACAACGCCATTTTACCATAGATTTCTCTACTGCACATATCCTCAGGAAAATGACGCTGCCACCATTTTCCCAGGGATTTCTTCAGCAGTGGCTGCAAGGTACGTATAATATTCAAAGGATGCAGGGTGTGCAGTGTAGGTCCCCCTTGACTCAGAGGCCCGTGTGCACCACACACTGGGCACACATTATAAATTTGCCAGTATTACAGGTTATTCAGTCATAGATCGAGACTTTTGGACACAGCCACTTTAAGAAAGGAAATTAAAAGGTTAATATAAATGTTCCATTAATTTCTCAATGTAACCTAAATCATCTGTCACATGGGGGGGTTCAATTAGGAGCGTGATATACCCCGCAGCCAATTGATCGTGCCGCGTGGAGAATAGATATTCCGTTAACTAGCTCCGTACAGAATGCTGAATCAATGGGTTTTCCAGTGCGGCATGATATAGAATGTAGAGAGAGGAGAAGGTTTTTCTGTTGTGTGACAACCAGGAGCATGATGACTGAGTGGCTCAGATTAAGGGGTCAGTTCAATTAGTTGGCTTTTTCGCTGCGCAAATTGCATTTGAATTCAATTCCAAACTCCAGTTGCATTGGCCCACCTCATTTGTGTTTTTTTATTGTGTGCACCCCCTGAGCAGGAAAAACGTAGGGAAAATCTTTTATTTTCTGGTAAGAATTTTTTGGGTCAGTGCAGAAAATCACCTTACAGACATTTTTCTGTACCCCAGAATACCGTGAAGAAAACTTTTTTAATTTACTAAAAAAAAATACTAATTGAATCTCGCATTTCGCGCTTGACTGCAATGAAGGCGAGTTTCGTGGTGCAATTTCGCATTTGCAAACTCTCATCTAATTGAAGTGACCCCTAAGAGAGATTTTCAGCTGATGAACACTTTTTTTTTGCGCAGTTCATTAACTATTGGCATCATGTTAAAGGTAAAAAGCTTTCTGCAAAAAAAATCTATGTACAATTGTCCCTTTTAAGTGTTTGCTCTATAAATTCTCATGTGTGTATGCGGTTGGTTTTTTATATCTAGATTGTTTTTGTTTATTTAAATGTAAAAATCAACCTTTTATTCTTATATGGGCCCCCATTTACTAACGAGTTTTATCACCAAAACTCCAGCCAATCAGCTCCCAACTGTCATTTTTCTAACAGTTGACAGTTGGGAGCTGATTGGCTGGCGCACCATTTATCATACACAGTGACATTTATCACTCGTTTTGGAGATAAAACTCGTTCGTAAATGAGGCACATGATGCGTTATTTTATTCCTACTGGATAAAATGCACGCCAAGACAAATGAATTTGATACAAATCCTAGGCCCCCATTTACTAACGAGTTTTATCACCAAAACAAGTGCTAAATTTCACTGTGTATTATAAATGGTGCTCCAGCCAATCAGTTCCCATCTGTCATTTTTCTGACAGTTGGGAGCTGATTGGCTGGAGCACCATTTATCATACACCGTGAAATTTATCACTCGTGTTGGTGATAAAACTCGTTAGTAAATGAGGCCCTAAATCTGTTATAATGTAAAGTGTGTTTATTGTATTGCAATGTGCTGACGCAGTCCTGCTGCAAATCCTATCTGGCCACCCAAGTGTCTTATTCAGATCTATTGTGTATTGCAAACTGCGTAGATTTATTTTTGGTTTGTAGACGTCCTTACAGAGATCGACTGGTTACCTCTTACTATATCTGTATGGCTTGCAATTCACCTCCCATCCCATTATGAATCTCTTCCCACCAAAACTACACATTCGCCAGTACTTTGAAATCAAGCACAAGATCAGGGATATTTGTAAAGCATCTTGTAGCATGATACCGTCCAGAATTATATTTTTCTATTTTCAATTGAAAATGTCTCCCTGGTAATAATAACACTGTGTTTATTAAATAGCGCAACAAAAAATGAAGGGTGTGAGTTTTAACAGATCAATGTCAAGTTATTTAAAGCCATAGCTGTGTTTTTCAGCTCTGTTCTAAATATCATGGGGGTGATGTATCAAAGTTTGGAGAGAGATAAAATTACCACCCAATCAGCTCCCAACTGTCATGTTACAAGCTGTGTTTGAAAAATGACAATTAGGAGCGGATTGGTTGGTAAATTTAATTCTCTCCAAAATTTGATACATCTCACCCATTTGTTTAAGGCGGTTCAGTGTTTTTCTGTTCTTAACTGTGTCCCTTACGTGTTTTTTTATGTCTTGTAATTTTCTTAGTCATTTACAGTGTACAAAATAGTATATACAGATTTTAAATATATGATCGTTAAAAGTAAAACAAATAAAAAAAGGCATTTGTACTGTATTATTCAATTTTGTGTCATACGAATGTGCACATTGGTTATGTCTCATTAAGAGTCCAGTTTTTCCTGTAGTTAGGGCCTGATTCAGCAAGGAGCGCACGCTAGCAGACTAACTCACCCAGCCGCGGCGAGAATATGCTAATCAATGCACACGCACGGAGACAGCAGCACAAGATGCAGATGCCCAGCCCATTTTAAACCGCCCATCTCTCTTTACTCAAAGCCTGATCAGTACGCAAGATAGAGTAAACATCGGTAACATCGAGAACCATCGACCACATTTCCATAACAGTGGTTGGCCAGACCTCGCTCAGGATCTTGGCAACTTCCTGTGTGTAAGGAGTCTCAGCACTGTGTCCGTCGCCGCACTAGCTTAATTATGGACCCTCCTAAAACGGCGTCCCAACTAGAGATGAGCGGGTTCGGTTTTACTCTGTTCTTTATGCCTAAATTATCGCAAGTTTGGATTAGTTCGGATTTATTTTTTGGCTAGCCAAAATGCGCGATAGTCAATAGCCAATAAAATGCAGTTTTTGAGATCCGAACATATCCGAGTAAATCCAAAACCGCTCATCTCTAGTCCCAATGCACAGACACAACTGCGTTCGCCCGACCACCCCCCGTTGCCACCCACAAACAGCACTTCCTGTCAATCAATGCCAAAAGGGGTCTGGGTGCACGCTGCGTATAGTCTGCGTACGCTTACCAGATCGCAAACATCAGCTCGCACCGTGCGTTCTCTCACTTGCATTCCTTGCTGAACCGGGCCCTTAGTGTCTTGGAGGCTAATGAAGATATAAATGTACAACCGTTTGCGGAGCGTATTTTGTGTGTATTCGCACCGAGCATACTCTGGAACAAAGTTCTACGCATGTACTGTCCATGCAGAGTCGTACGCATTTAGGTTACATTTCCACTTGCTGCTGGGCTGCAATGGGGCGTTCTCATGTAGGCAGTGTCCAGTGAGGGCGTATAGATGAATTGTGGGCTTTGGAGGTTTGGCCGGAAGCGTAAATACGCCTGTTTTTAAATGTATCTTTTGCAGCAAGAATATAGCTGGTGTAAATGGTGGTGACTGGTATCAAACCTCAATCCATATAGATTGGAGTGGTCCATCTGCAATACAGGAGCAATAACCGGCGACTTACATTCACAACTCCGAAACAGTCTTAGTCC